>JBCFXI010002990.1:0-13527 GCA_038496175.1 Ampulex compressa
TTTTATTATATTATTTTTATCAAGCATTTTACATATATATTATATTTTTAAAAAATATCAAATAAGTAATGTTAATTACGTAGTGAGAAATAAAAAATAGTATTACAATTCATACAATTATATAATTATATTAACATATTTTTATTGGTCAAATAGAACATTAATATCGTATTTTCATTCATTGTACCCAGAGTTGATATGGAAACGTAATCTAAAAACATTGTTCAGTTATTATAACTAATCCTATAAAATTATATAACACTATTTGATGCTTGTTAAGCATAATATATATGTAAAAGTACTTGATTTGCAAAAGGGTGAATTCCATTTGCAAACGGGTGAATTCTATTTACAAAAGAATGAATTCCATTGGCATACGTGTGAATTCCAGTTGCAAAAATGTGAATTCTGTTTACAAACGTATGAATTCCATCTGCAAAACTGTGAATTCCATTGGCAAACGTGTAAATTCCATTGCCAAAGAGTGAATTCCATTGACAAAAGTGTGAATTCCATCGGCAAACCTATGAATTCCATTGACAAACCCGTGAATTCCATTCGCGAAACACCAAATTCCATTTACAGCTGACTAAATTTACTTCGAAAAACCTACACTGTACTTCCAAAGCATCGATCCCAAGCTAGACGATTAAAGCGATCTCCTCGATCACTCCAACCAGGTCAGCACATCTCACTGGACGCGCTGAGGATGCACCTGGAGGACTACCACGGCGAGAGGAACGAGGAGGACGTCCAGAGGGCGATATCCAGGAGCGTCGATCAGGAGGACTTCGGTTCCCTGCACCTCAGCTCGATGCTCGCCATGAGCACCACTGACACCCAACAGTCCTCCTGCTGGTCGAGTTCTCAGCCGGACACTGGCCTGTCCTCGCCACTGGCGCCCAGTCCTCGAGAGTACGCGGATTGGGAGCAGCTGGCCTCGATCTTCCACGATGGCTCGCCTGGCAGCATCAGCAGCGAGGCCAGCACACCAACGTGGAACAGCATCCTCAGGAGCGTCGATTATCCTGCTGAGGAGCCCACCAGCCAAAGACTACCTTCCGTTGGCTCAGCCTTCTCCTTCTCGCGCACCTTCTGCAACTCTGCCTATCCGGAGTTCCAGGTTGGTCGAGGGATTTTTAGGGAGCCTTTTGCACCCTTCTCTTTATATTCAGTGGTGATTTTTAGAGGTTCTTTTTATCTTTTTTTTAATTGGAGTCACTTGTTCGATGATTGAATTAATTGTTTTGGAAGTGAAATTCGGGCTTTGGAAATTACATTTATTTTATCTTCCGTTGTGATTTCTCTAGGTTTCTTTTTTTTTTTAATTGGAGTCACTTGTTCGATGATTGAATTAATCGTTTGGGAAGTGAAATTCGGGCTTTGGAAATTAAATTTATTTTATCTTCTGTTGTGATTTCTCTAGGTTTCTTTTTTTTTCAATTACAGTTATTTGTTTGATGATTGAATTAATTGTTTGGGAAGTGAAATTCGGGCTTTGGAAATTAAATTTGTTTTATCTTCTGTTGTGATTTCTAGAGCTTTCTTTTTTTTTAATTGGAGTTACTTGTTTGATGATTGAATTAATTGTTTGGGAAGTGAAATTCGGGCTTTGGAAATTAAATTTATTTTATCTTCTGTTGTGATTTCTCTAGGTTTCTTTTTTTTTCAATTAGAGTTACTTGTTTGATAATTGAATTAATCGTTTGGGAAGTGAAATTCGGGCTTTGGAAATAAAATTTATTTTATCTTCTATTGCGATTTCTAGAGGTTTTCTTTTTTAATTAGTGTCGCTTCTTTGATGATTGAATTAATCGTTTTGCAAATGAAATTCACTTCCAATAGAGTAAAAGTAATTTCCAAAGGGATTCATTCAATCCCAGCAAACTGCTGAATTCAATTTAAAACATCCTCCAAAAAGCCAACACCACATAAATCATTTACTTATCCTGAATGAATCCCAAAAGGACCAAGAAGCCAGGACTACATTCTTATCAAACCCCTATCCCAATCAAAAAAAAAATTCTCATCATTCTAAACTGTTATCATATATTGTTGTTGTTGAAATTATTATTATATATCAAGTTATTATTATAGTTCCAGGGTTACCAGGAGTCCGTGCAGGCCGAGCAGAGCCTGGCCATGCAGGTGGCAACCGACGAGTTCGACCTCAGCCTCATAAGAGGCGACCCAACATCCCTGCTCGGACCTTCATCAGACGCGCCTGGCTCCCCATCCTCGACCTACCTCGAGGAGCTTCAGGAGCCCTTCACTGGCTTCAGCGGGCCCTGCTACGCGGTTGGACACCTAGTTTCCTCCCAGCAGACGACCACCTCAGCCCTGGCGTTCGGCAACGAGGCCAATCTGCTCGAGAATTTTGGCAATCAGATCGTCCTGCCGAGGAACGAAGGCCTGCTGCTGCCGGACAGAAGAGTGCCGGTGGCCAATCAGCAGCAGGAGAACGACAAGAGGGACAAGTCGTACGGTGAGCTTTTTATGTTGGAATATAAGGGATGGTGGTGATCTATGTGCCGTCGGGTGACACCACGTTGGTGTCGTGTGGATATAGTCAGGGCAGTGCCGGTGACACCACGTTGGTGTCGTGTGGATATAGTCAGGGAAGTGCCGGTGACACCACGTTGGTGTCGTGTGGGTTATATCAGGGAAGTACCGGTGACACCACGTTGGTGTCATGTGTAGAATAATTGGGTTGGTGATATTACTGTGGTGCTGGGCTCTATGGAAGAATATCTTGCGTTTATTTATAAATATAAATATGAGTTGTTTATTTTGAAAGTGGTGTAAGTTCATTTATACTAAAATTGAGATATTTATCATGGATAATGTCCGAAGGCAGTGATGAAAGTAATTTTAATCAATTAATATCTAATAAGTTAGGTTCAGTTTTTCGAGAATTGCTTTAGTTGAATAATCGGTACGTTTAATTAATGCGGTTAAAAAAATGCAGGCAATATGCATATTTAAAGTTAAACATCAAACTTAAAAATTAATAGTAAATTGTACAAATTATATTTAGTTCAGATAGTGAAGAAGAATTGGTAACCAATGATCCCGAAGAAAATCGAAGGAAAATCCAAAAAGTGCGGAAGATCAAACGAAATACAAAAATAAACTATCGTACGTTTAAAAGTTTTCCAAAACAAAAATCGCCTTTGTCGAAGAGCTCGAATAAAAAATTACGAAGAAGAAGGAAAGAATATTTTCGAGAAGTTCTGGTATTTGGGAAACTTTAATAAACAAAACCTAGATATACAAAATAAATTGAGTTTCATTTATTTTATCAATTAGAAGCATCTCAAATTATATCGAATACACTCGGGCTCCTTCAAACTTCACAACAAATCCGGTTATTAATTCTGAAAGTAGCCTAACTCCATTCTTGATAAAAAAAACGCATATCATTCCCTTAATAATCCTCATTATTTTAATATTAACTACAAATTAAACCCCTTTAGACACACTCAAGCAGTATCCACTCATTAATATCCTATACATACATTTCTATTTGCATCCAATTCACGAACCCTTAAACATCTCGATTTACGTACAAATAAACTTATGGCCACTTTCAAAATAACCAACTCATAATAAATACTCAAGTCTAAATAAGTGGATCATATTATTGATTCCTTGTGCACCTACCTGCTAACTCGATAGACTGTCCCACATCGGAGGACGGCTTCAGCGCTGCTTATCAGTGCCGATGGATCGACTGCGGCTGCGCATTCGCGGAGCAGGAAGGCCTGGTGAGGCACATAGAGAGGCGACACGTCGAGTCCTCCTCGTCGAGCGGCCACGGACACGGGAGGCGCGTGCAAAGGGACAGGGACAGGGACAGGGACAGGGACAAGGACAAGGAAGGGGAGGGCACCTTTCTGGCGGGGAACAGCGGGCAGGACGAGTTCGCCTGCCTCTGGCAGGGATGCCCGAGGGCGCGGCCCTTCAACGCCAGATACAAGCTGCTTATTCACATGAGAGTGCACAGTGGCGAGAAGCCGAACAAGTGTCCGGTGAGCCTGAATTTACTATTATTTATTACTACTTGCTAGTATTTTCTGGTCTTTATTTGCTTCTTAGTTCTTCTTTATTTTATTGGTCATTTCTGAGCGCGACACTCGTATTTTCCTTTTTTGTTTTTTTTTCTTTTGCTTCCTAGTTCTTCTTTATTTTCTTGGTCATTTCTGAGCGCGACACTCGTATTTTCTTGCATTTATTTTCCTTTTTTTTTATTTGTTTCTTAGTTCTTCTTTATTTTATTGGTCATTTCTGAGCGCGACACTCGTATTTTCTTGCATTTATTTTCCTTTTTTTTATTTGCTTCCTAGTTCTTCTTTATTTTCTTGGTCATTTCTGAGATCGACACTCGTATTTTCTTGCATTTATTTTCCTTTTATGTTTTTTTATTGCTTCTGATTTCTTCTTTATTTTCTTGGTCATTTCTGAGCGCGACACTCGTATTTTCTTCCATTTATTTTCCTTTTTTGTTTTTTTTTCTTTTGCTTCCTAGTTCTTCTTTATTTTCTTGGTCATTTCTGAGCGCGACACTC
Source organism: Ampulex compressa (assembly GCA_038496175.1). NCBI lineage: Eukaryota > Metazoa > Arthropoda > Insecta > Hymenoptera > Ampulicidae > Ampulex > Ampulex compressa. Next base: position 4,569 of record JBCFXI010002990.1, read on the forward strand.
GTATTTTCTTCCATTTATTTTTCTTTTCTGTTTGTTTATTGCTTCTGATTTCTTCTTTATTTTCTTGGTCATTTCTGAGCGCGACACTCGTATTTTCTTGCATTTATTTTCCTTTTCTGTTTTTTTATTGCTTCTGATTTCTTCTTTATTTTCTTGGTCATTTCTGAGCGCGACACTCGTATTTTCTTCCATTTATTTTCCTTTTTTGTTTTTTTTTCTTTTACTTCTGATTTCTTCTTTATTTTCTTGGCCATTTCTGAGCGCGACACTCGTATTTTCTTGCATTTATTTTCCTTTTTTTTTATTTGCTTCTTAGTTCTTCTTTATTTTATTGGTCATTCCTCAGCGCGACACTCGTATTTTTTTTCATTTATTTTCCTTTTTTTTATTTGCTTCTTAGTTCTTCTTTATTTTCTTGGTCATTTCTGAGCGCGACACTCGTATTTTCTTGCATTTATTTTCCTTTTTTTTTATTTGCTTCTTAGTTCTTCTTTATTTTCTTGGTCATTTCTGAGCGCGACACTCGTATTTTCTTCCATTTATTTTCCTTTTTTGTTTTTTTGCTTCTTAGTTCTTCTTTATTTTCTTGGTCATTTCTGAGCGCGACACTCGTATTTTCTTCCATTTATTTTCCTTTTCTGTTTTTTTATTTGCTTCCTAGTTCTTCTTTATTTTCTTGGTCATTTCTGAGCGCGACACTCGTATTTTGCTTGCATTTGTTTTCCTTTCTTTTATTTGCTTCTTGGTTCTTCTTTATTTTATTGGTCATTTCTGAGCGCGACACTCGTATTTTCTTGCATTTATTTTCCTTTTTTTTATTTGCTTCTTGGTTCTTCTTTATTTTCTTGGTCATTGACACTCGTATCTTTTCTTATTCATTTTCTTAGTTTATTTTTAATATTGATTGTTGAGGCGTTTTGGTACAGGTGGATGCTTAGATTTAGCTTTCTTTTCCTTCTTTTTTGTCCTGTTTCCTTTGTTGGTGCCTTTGGCACTGAATGCTGAGGTTCTCTGGTTTATTTGGACGTTTAAGTTTATCCTCCTTTTTCTATTTTATTTTCATATGTTCTCAGTAAATATTCAAGAATTATTTGACCGTGTAGACAACTATTAGATTCCTTTATTTTTAAGCAGGTCATTTTTTTATTATATACATTTTATATACATATATATTTTTTATATTTTTTAAACAGTTCATTTATTTATTTCCAAATTCCTTCAAGTCGCGATTTCTCCTCCTTTCAGTTTGCCGGCTGTAAAAAGGCATTTTCGCGATTGGAAAACTTGAAAATCCACCAAAGGTCTCACACCGGGGAGAGGCCCTACGCTTGTCAGCATCGCGGCTGTTCGAAAGCGTTCAGCAACAGCAGCGACCGAGCGAAACATCAAAGGACGCATTACGATACGGTGAGTGGAATTATCTTGGTTAGAATTATCTAAGGTCCTGATAATTAAAATTTATCACTACCATAAGATGGAGAAATTATTAAAATTATGACACGTGACTGCTCGATAAAAATATATTCACGAATTACTTATGTCATTAATTATATTTGAGAAAAATTATTGACTTTCTCATATGCAGTGTCGTTCTAAGAATTAAAATTTATGTTCATCCCAAGATGAAGAAGTTATTAAAAATGTGAGACGTGAGTGTTCGATAAAAATATATTCACGAATTACTTGTGTCATTAATTAAATTTAAGAAAAATTATTGACTTTTTTACACGCAATGTCGTGTCAACGACTAAAATTTGCTCATAAAGAAAAAAAAGCTAAAAATGCTCGATAAGAATATATTCACGAATTATATAATAAATTATATTTAAGAAAAATGATTATTTCTCACACGCAACATCCTTTCAAAGACTAAAATTAATCTCCACCATAAGATAGAAAAATTGTTAAAAGTAGAACACGTGACTGCTCGATAAGACCACATCCACGAATCATGTCACGAATCATATTTAAGAAAAATTAGTGACTTTCTCACGCGCAATGTCGTTCTGACAATTAAAATTTATCTTCAGCCTAAGATGAAGAAACGATTAAAAGTATAACACGTGACTGCTCGATAAGAATATATTTAGGAATTATATAATATACTTATAATATATATAATATATTATAATTATACTTATAACATATATAATATGATATAATTATACTTAAGAAAAATGATTATCTCTCACGCGCAACATCCTTTCAAAGACTAAAATTAATCTCCACCATAAAATGAAGAAACGATTAAAAACACGAGACATGACTTCTCGATAAGACCACGTTCACGAACCCCCTTAAACACATAACGAGCAAGGATTGTTAAGAGTTCTCAATGCGCACAAAAAGTACCTTAAACCAGGACTCCTCAGCCTTTCGACTCGAAAGAGTCAAAAATGACGATCGACAAAAATCTCAGAGCTTTTAAAGAGCCAGCAAATTGTAGCCCAAGGCTTTTAGGCCGCTGAACTGAGCGAAAGAGCAAACCTGCTTGCAGAAGCCGTACGCCTGCCAGGTGAGCGGCTGCGGAAAGCGTTACACCGATCCCTCGAGTCTCAGAAAACACGTGAAGAACCACTCGGAGCCGGCCAACGCCCTGTCCAGCTTCTCCTCGAGCTCAGAGCCGAAGACGACGACGAGGAGTCCCTGCAACTCGAGCAGCACAGCCCTTCGCGACTTGGCCGCCACTAAGCAGGAGTCGGAGTATCGTTCCTGCAAAAGCTCCTCGGAGTCCTACGGTGAGGAGGACGCGGACGTCTTCCAGGGCCAGGGCCTCTGCCAGGTCGACAGGCTCTCCACGAGCCTCGAGGGCGGCCAGCAGCAGGAGTACGTCTCGATCGAGTCGGTCAGGCACTTTCTCATCGAGAATATCGGCAACGGGCACTACGACGCCACGGGTGAGTCGGGGATTTTTTTTGAGAATTGGGGAATTAATGCAGTCATGTTCGTGAGATTGTGAATATTCTGAGAAAATTGAATGGGGGCAGAGTATTTTTTTTTCTTTTTTTTAATTGTTTTAGGCTGCTGTTATACTCGCGACTATATTAACATTTTCAAGGGAATCGAATGTAGGCGTATAGTTTTATAAATTTATTTTTGACTGCTACTATATGTTCGTGAGATTGTGAATATTCTGAGAAAATTGAATGTGGGCAGAGTATTTTTTTTTTCTTTTTTTTAATTGTTTTAGGCTGCTGTTATACTCGCGACTATATTAACATTTTCAAGGGAATCGAATGTGGGCGTATTGTTTTATACATTTATTTTTGACTGCTACTATATGTTCGTGAGATTGTGAATATTCTGAGAAAATTGAATGTGGTCAGAGTATTTTTTTTTTTAATTGTTTTAGGCTGCTGTTATACTCGCGACTATATTAACATTTTCAAGGGAACCGAATGTGGGCGCATTGTTTTATAAATTTATTTTTGACTGCTACTATATGTTCGTGAGATTGTGAATATTCTGAGAAAATCGAATGTGGCCACAGTATTTTTTTTTTTAATTGTTTTAGGCTGCTGTTATACTTGCGACTATATTAAAATTTCAAGCATATATGGGCATAGTGTGTTATAAATTAATTTTTGGCTGGCGGTATATTTTTTATTTAAATTATTTTTGGCTGCTACTATGTTCGTGACATTGTAAATATTCTGAGAAAATCGAATGTGGGCATATTGCTTTATAAATTAATTTTTGGCTGGCGTCATATTTTTTTTTTTAATTATTTTTGGCTGCTACTATATTTGTGACATTATAAATATTCTGAGAAAATCGAATGTGGCAGTATTCGCGACATTATAAATATATCAAGGGACTCGAATGCTGCCATATTTTTTTTTAAATTTATTTTTGGCTACTCTTACGCACACGTTAACGCGGCACTCGATAAACATGGAAAAATCCTCGCGATTCATCGAGCTTCGACTGTTATCCATTCCTGATTTCATTATAACATATATAACATATATAAAATACTCGATATCCAGAGATCTTTTTTATATAATATATAAAAGTACTCGATTTGCATAAGTACCAATTTAATTCGATAAACCCTTATGCACACTTCAGCGGCACTCGATAGACAATGAAAAATCCTCGTGTTATCGATTCCTGATTTCATTACAACATATATAACATATATAAAATACTCGATATCCAGATATTTTTTTTATATAATATATAAAACTACTCGATTAGCATAAGTACCAATTTAATTCGATTTTTAAATTTATTTTTGGCTGCCGCTATACTTGCATAAGTACCAATTTAATTCGATAAACCCTTATGCACACTTCAGCGGCACTCGATAGACAATGAAAAATCCTCGTGTTATCGATTCCTGATTTCATTACAACATATATAACATATATAAAATACTCGATATCCAGATATTTTTTTTATATAATATATAAAACTACTCGATTTGCATAAGTACCAATTTAATTCGATAAACCCTTATGCACACTTCAGCGGCACTCGATAAACATAGAAAAATCCTCGCGATTCATCGAGCTTCAACTGTTATCGATTCCTGATTTCTTTATAACATATTTAACATACATAAAATACTCGATATCCAGAGATTTTTCAATATAACATATAAAACTACTCGATTAGCATAAGTACCAATTTAATTCGATTTTTAAATTTATTTTTGGCTGCCGCTATACTTGCATAAGTACCAATTTAATTCGACAAACCCTTATGCACACTTCAGCGGCACTCGATAAACATGGAAAAATCCTCCTGACTCATCGAGGTTCGACGTGGCGGTTCTTCACGCGCGTGCTGGCTTTTTCTGTATCGGGCCAGGGCGTAACGGCGATGATGACAGTGCTCCTAAGGCCGGTCCACCATACTTAATCTCAGAGGAGGTTCGCCGCTTTATGCCTTTACCCCACACCGAGTCTTAAAATAATATTCCTTACTTTTTTGGCCGAGCACACGCACGCACGCGCCAAAACAGACGACAACAACGCCACGTGCGACACACGCGCGCCTTTTCGATTGGGCACCCCCCCCCTTCGCCCCTCGGAGGAATAAAAATACCTTCGATCGAGGATAGTCTCGGTGCATCCGATGGAATTCGTGGCTGGGTTTCTGAGCGAGGATGGAATTGGGTTTGGAGAGGTCTTGGGGTTTGGAGTCAAAGGGTTCGGAGTGGGATGGAGGTTCAGAGAGTTTTATTGAGGGTGTGGGTTGGAGCTCCTGGAGGCTCTGTGTTTTAAGTATTTTGGAAATGAAGTTCTGGGGTCTTGGTGGAGAGTATCGGAAGATTTTATATTCTGGATAGGAATTTTTGTGTTGTGAAAAGAAGGGTTTGGGTTGAGCTCTCTGTGTTTTAAGTATTTTGGAAATGAAGTTCTGGGGTCTTGGTGGAGAGTATCGGAAGATTTTATATTCTGGATAGGAATTTTTGTGTTGTGAAAAGAAGGGTTTGGGTTGAGCTGAAGGTTGAGAGCATTTAAGATTATATAATGAAGACTCTGGAGTTGTTGTGTTTTAAATATTTTGGAAAAGAACTTCTGGGGTTTTGAGATTTTAGTAGAGAGTATCTGAAGATTTTATATTCTGGATAGGAATTTTTGTGTTGTGAAAAGAAGGGTTTGGGTTGAGCTGAATGTTGAGAGCATTTAAGATTATATAATGAAGCTTCTGGAGTTGTTGTGTTTTAAATATTTTGGAAAAGAACTTCTGGAGTTTTGAGATTTTAGTAGAGAGTATCTGAAGATTTTATATTCTGGATAGGAATTTTTGTGTTGTGAAAAGAAGGGTTTGGGTTGAGCTGAAGGTTGAGAGCATTTAAGATTATATAATGAAGACTCTGGAGTTCTTTTGTTTTAAATATTTTGGAAAAGAACTTCTGGAGTTTTGAGATTTTAGTAGAGAGTATCTGAAGATTTTATATTTTGGATAGAAATTTGAGGGAATTTTTATATTCTAAAAAGAAGAATTTGAGTTGAGCTGAAGGTCGAAAGAATTTAAGATTATATAATGAAGCCTCTAGAGGTTCTGCGTTTTAAATATTTTGGAAAAGAATTTCTGGAGTGTTGAGATTTTAGTAGAGAGTATCTGAAGATTTTATATTCTGGATAGAAACTTGAGGGAATTTTTATATTATAAAAATAAGGGTTTGAGTATTATAAGAGAAGGTCGAGAGAATTTAAGGTTATAGAACGAAGTCTCTGGAGTTTTTCTGTTTTAAATATTTTGGAAAAGAACTTATGGACTTTCGGAGTTTTAGAAAAGAACTTTTGGGACTCTGATATTTTAGCAAAGAGCTTCTAGAGTTTTTATACTCTAGATACAAACTTCTGGAATTTTTATGTTCTGAAAAGAAGGATTTGTTTCGAGCTGAAGACCTTGAAGAAGAACTTCTGAAGTTTTTATATTTAAGATAAAAGTTTCTTTTCATTTAAAAACACTTCTGGAGTTTTTATATTTTTGAAAGCAACTTTTAAAGTCCCCTCCAAATAAGACAAAGTTATTTAAAAAGAAGCTTCCGAGTTTTGGTACTTCAGAAAAGAGGCTTTCCAATCTCTCTATCATAGCTAAATTTTCGAAAAACGTGCCACCTTTGAGAAGCACGTCTTAATGACCATCCGTTCAAAATGAATCCTTGATTGGCAACCTTTTCAAAGTAATCTCAAGGACCAAGTAAATCCTTCACAACAGTGCAAACGTTTAAATGACCAAAATCAAATCATGCCCCCAGGTTTCTGCGCCGACGACGACGTCCCTGACTTCCAGGAGCTCGGCTCCGACATCGAACAGCAATTCCTCGAGTTGAGCAACCTCGAAGACGTGGTTTTCATCGACGGTTGAAGCCACGCGAAATCAGCCAAAGAAAGAAGGAAGAAAGGAAGAAGGAAGGAAGAAAGACACTGCCAAAGATAATACTTACCCCGAAGCCACGTGGTTTCCAAAGACTCCTCCCCTCATCATTTTTATACGATCGCCTTTTTGTATTCTCGCTCGTTACATCGGACAAATCATATATATTTTTGTACATAGGCACTTGTATATATTATAAGTAAAGAAAGACGCCTTTGATTATTCATGCCTCGGATATTATTATTGCATTATCGTCTTGTAATAATGCCTCTTCTTGCTGTATGATCCCACTTGTGATGATTCCTCTTGTTTAGATTTGCAGGTCTCCTCCTTCTTCTTCTTTTTTTCTTCTTTTTTCTTCTTTTTTGTTCTTCTTTCTTCTTCTTTTTTCTTCATCTTCTTTCTTCTTTCTTCTTCTTCTTCTTCTTCTTCTTCCTCCTCTTTTTTCCTTCCTCTTTTAGTTGAAGGCGTCGCAGTGCGATGGCCTGTCGCCTGGTGGCAAAAGGCTGCAGATCAGGCGCGAGAAGTTGCTGAGGGCGGCGTTTTGGTGTTCGCTGGAGCGCACCTGAAATGCAGGATTTAAATATGAGGATTTGAGCTGTTTGGTGGAGACATCGATGAGCAGAGTTGAGTTAAATAAAGCAAAGAGTTGAAAAATGCGATGGTATTGTTGATTTTGAAATATGATGTACGATGGTAAAATGACTTATGAGGATTTATTGATGATTATTAAGGATTTGTAAGGATTTATTAATGATTATTAAGGATTTGTAAGAATTTATTGATGATTATTAAGGATTTGTAAGGATTTATTAATGATTATTAATGATTTATAAGGATTTATTAATGATTATTATTGACTTGTAAGGATTTATTAATGATTATTAATGATTTATAAGAATTTATTAGTGATTATTAATGATTTATAAGGATTTATTAATGATTATTAATGATTTGTAAGGATTTATTAATAATTATTAAGGATTTGTCGTAGTACATAAATATTTCTAAATTCAAATCTCTACTGAATTTCGACGACATTTCAATGTTTCACGTTTCATGAGAAAGTCGATCAAAATTTCAATATTTTTTTGTAATACTTTAAACAATGTTTTGGGTTTAAAACAGCTGTGTCCACAGTAGCTGCCGCATTCTTTAGCGATGTAAGAAAAATACATTCGAATGCGACATTGTCAAAAACATTTCGAGCGTTTTTTAACTTTTAAAGCATTTTTAGTTTAAAGTCTTTACTTTGAAACTTAGTCTTTAGTTTAGAAAGTTAGTCTTTAGTTTGAAACTTAGTTTGAAAAAGTCTTAAATTTGTGTAAGCTAAAAAAGGTTAATTTAAAGTTAACTTAAAATTCAGTAAATTAGAAAACTGCAGTTCAAAACTTTAATTTAAAGTCTTTAACTTTTAAAGTCATTTTTACAACTGCAAAACAAATTCGAATATATCTTTGTTGGCGACATTTGGAGCATTTTTTAACTTTTAAAGTCTCTTTAGTTTAATATCTTTAACCTTCAGTCTAACTTATTACTTAAAAGTCTTAAATCTGCGTAAACTAAAATACTTTACCACTTAAAACATCAATCTAAAGTCTTCAACCTCCAAAGTCAAATGTAAATCAAATTTTCAACCCTAAACTTTGCCCCTTGCCATTAAATTTAAACTCAAACTACAACTACAATTTCATTTTCCCTCCGCGAACTTATCGAACAACCTAGTACCCGAGCACAGCTTGAGAACCACTGTACCAGATGATCGCGCAGAAGTTCAGAGTTCTCTGAAGCCCAGCATTGGATGCCAGTGAAGCGCGAACCGCGAAGTTTGAAATGGCACCGCGACCTTTCCCGGGGGTTAATAGCCAGGCGATGATATCGCCTCTCTACTCACTCCGTTGATGATGATAGTCGGGACAAAGGAGAGAGGTGGGTCCAGCGCCCACGTCCTATCGCCATAAGCCGCGAGCAATTCGCTTGCCAAAGAGCTGTCCACGCATTTCCCGATGCCGCTCTGGGTCAGAGCGCTCAGGCCAACTTGCTCGCCACACTGAAAAGGGGATCGACGCCATTTTGACGGGTTGAGATGATAATTGATACCCCCTTCATGGACATATATATA
>JBCFXI010002991.1:0-13519 GCA_038496175.1 Ampulex compressa
TGCCTTTTTTTGCGTTTCTTTATTTTCATCTTTTTGAATTATATATAAATGTTTTACTTATTTTAACCATGTAGTATTGCTATTTTATCTTTCAAACTACAGAAAAATAGTATAAGAAATTGTTCAGAATGAGGATATACATGTAAATGATTAACGAACTCTTCTTTTCTGAGATTTCAAAGTTACCAACATACTTTTTAATGCAATGGCATATTTCCAATACAACATTCTTGTAGTTGATATCAAGGGAAACCTATTAATCTATTGATTATATATGACACCAGTAGGTGTTAAATGAGAGATGTTTTCTTATTGCGTACAATGATGGCTGCGTTACTTGATTTGTGACTTTTGTTTCTGAGTATTCTACAATCTAAAATTTGATTTACAATGGCAATAGTAACTATTGAAAAATAAATATCCTTGGAAATTAATCAAACCTGTCAGAGTATTCTTTCATAAACTGCAGTTAAATATTAAAGACAAGGCATACTTCGTTGTTGGTAAATCATACTTATATCTATATGCATGAGCATGTGTCGCATATATATTTATATATAAAGCTTTCCAACCTTACATTACCGTAATATTTTCAGCCCATACAATTGGTCCAATACACCTTGGATGTTGCCCCATCTGGAAAAATCCCAGCTGGCAAAACAGAGATACCCTTTGAGTTGCCGCTGAAGCCAAAAGGCACAAAGTGCCTCTATGAGACTTACCATGGAGTCTTTGTGAACATTCAGTATTTGGTACGGTGTGACATAAAGCGTAATTTCTTGGCCAAAGACCTTAGCAAGTCTCTACAATTCATCGTAGAGGACAGACCACCTCAGATGAAAGGAAATAAAGTGTCCAAAGCAGTATGCTTCAAGATAATGCCAGAGTCCTTGCAAAACACTAGGGACGGATGCAATGTTCCAGGCTTCTGTGTATCAGGAAAGTTGGACTCACTGTGCTGTAAGATATCAGAACCACTAACTGGAGAGGTGAGTTTTTGTTTAGTTTATCGATTGTTGCCAGATTTTATACTCGATTAATCATTCCCAAATGTAGTTATATTCTAACAAAAGATCCAATTATATAAGAAAATTATAATCGAGAAATTTTTTGGTCTTAAGTCAAGAAAGGAATAATGATAAAAATTTTTTTATTCCATACAACACATACAAACTTGTATGAAGCAAAAGAATACTAATACCAGGAGGTACAAAAGACTTACATGTGGAAACCAAACATTGCTCGTTGTGCAATATTAAATGCGTGATACTTGTTGCCACAAAACATTAAATCAGGAGTTTTCATATGACTTATAATAACATTCTTGTCATAACAATCTGCTGATTATGTTCAAGAATATCGGACATAATATATCAACAAATATAATTTTTATTTTGAACTGATTATACTGTAAGATATTTGTATTGAACAAAAGAGTAAGAAAAAACTATAGAGCTTATGCTGGCTGAACAAATCCTAATATTTTGTTTTTAAGAATCGACACTGAAGCTTCCATATTAATCTGCAACAATCCTTAAGGTCTGACAGTATTAAATTTAGAAGCAATATTTTATTATCTATTTAATAATATTAAAAAATACGTTTACGCTTTTGTAACTAATTTTATTGCAAAATATTTAGAAAAATGCAGTTCTTTACAAATATTACAAAAAGTTATAACTCAATGTTATTTTTCGTTGTTTGTTTCTAAATTGATCATATTGCATGCTGAAGTTTCCATTCTGGCTATTTGGAATTCTTGCAAAACGAAAAATTGAAAAGAATTGTTTTCCTCCTACCATAAAAATTAGAACACATTAGAAATAAATTATGATAGTATGGGGAAATATGCTCAACGAGGCTTGAACAGAAACCAGAAATAAGTTCAAAAGTAATAAAAAATTGGACAGGCATGGAATATGCTAAAAATATTTGTTTTATGGTACTCTTTACATAATATTCTGTTTTTATGTCCTTTCCCTTGCTCTTTTTTTAAATAAGCTTTTTTTTATACAACTTTATATAGGACATTGAGTAGCATAAATAAAAACGTTCTTTTCTAAAGCAGCTTTTAGAGAGTTACAATGGTGTAGTGGATAGAGGCTCAGGCTTATACACAGGCGACCCTAGTTCGATTTCCACGTATCACCTTTATATTTTCCATGTGATATGTATACTGTAGCTCTGGCGGTTCGGAACTCTCCTTAAACAGTAGGTCCTAGGCCAAATAACCTTAGCAGTTAGAGCCAAAAAAAAAATTAATGTAGTTAATTAGAACAGCTTCTTTATTACCTTGTAGCGTCTATCTCACAGATTATGCATTAGTTGGCTTACCATCTATGCTCTTGGATACTATGTTAATTGTTGCTTTTTGTTTATATGCCGATGCGTTTCCCATTATGCGCTGGCTATATAGGCAGTCAGACAAATACTGTTCTATTTTTAATGTATTAAATATTCTATGAAAAAATCGTATTCTGCTAAAAAGGAAACAAAGGGGCAAAAAATAAAACATTTCGAATGACGCATTCTAGGAAAAGGTCTTATTCTATAAAATAAGTGAAATAACAATCAAACAGAGCACGCCCACCATTATTAAAGTACAATTTTTACATCTACTCTTTTACATCCAGTGTTTGCACTTATAATTTAAACAGTATAATTTTCATAACCTAAACTATATATCTACATGTTGCATATCCTATATTTACACCTATAGTTTACACACTTATCTGAACACCTATCATTTTTGTATCTACAATTATTATACGTAATTTTGACATGAGTAATTCTTACATCTATTGCTTTATATATACAAGGTAGTGATCGAACATTGCGAAATAGCCATAAAGTCCATTGAGCTGCAACTCGTGAGAGTGGAAACCTGTGGTTGTGCAGAAGGATACTCCAGAGACGGTGAGATTAAAAGAAATTCTTTTCCATTCTGTTTATTATAATTCTGTTTCATATTTGTATTTTAACCTTTTGTAATGTATAGTAACTTTAATATAACATATCATCTCTATGTGTTGTCCCAACTCAGGTATTATTTCCTCTGAAATTTGTATACTATTTTGTTTGAAAAATATATTCAACTTTCTTTACTTTCGTATAAGATCATCCAGACAGCTTCGTAGTTTTCTAAATTTTTGTCCACAACTACTTAAATGTTTAATAAGAACTTTAGGTGAAAGAGACGATTTTTACATTACAAAAAACAGCGCATCTTTCGCTATAAAATTCTGTATTGAATTTTCCTTGAGCAAGATGTCGGATTTTGTGTAGTCTTGAAAATAAAAAATCAGAAGCAGCATTTTTACTACGTTATATTCTTTAAATTCAGAACAGGCAAGTATGTAAGCGAAGCAACATATATAATTGGTGATGTGTGTAAATTAGGTACCATTTCGAATAACATGGTACTGTGGTGAGATCATCAAGTTTTGGATCAATAATTTTAGAGTCAAAAACATTTACTTTAAGAGAAAATTTACGGAAGGAAGCTATTATGGAAAACTCTGCTTGGATAATACAAGAATTAAAATAGAATTTAACTATTTTAAAAGACATTGCGTATGATCATTTATGTATAGCCTATATATTGCACTATATAATAACCAGAAAGTGTTCCAGACTATCCAATATAATATTAGTCAATGAAAAATTTATTTAATTGTTAGATTGGGAGCACTCTCAATTAAGAAAGTAACGTTTTGACCTTGTGTGTGAGGTTCTTATTAAACTAAAAATTGAACAACGTTTTGAAGCTTACAATAAGACAAAAGCAATGTAATAGTGAAGAACCATATGCTTCTGCCTACAATAAGAAGAGAAAGGTGGTGACGAATTGTAATTAATAAATAATATCTTTGCAATATCATGATGATCCTGCGGAGGAATATTGTATTAAAGTAACAACATGGTCAAGGGGCTCTAATGCGTACAGATGTTATGTGCCTACAAATTATATGATATCTACACTACGTGTACTGTTTTTATTATTAAATTAATTGGTGTATAAATATTTCACCTTGCTCCTATATTCCTAGCTTATTATATTAAATTAAAGAAATTGATATGTATGAATTTTTTGTAAAAAGAAATTGTTCATAGAATCTTCTAGAGTAAACATATTCGGGGCAAAGCTGTACACGTATGTCTCATGCCTACAATTTATATCATATCTATACTTTACTTTTATGTTACATTACTCAGTGGGTAGATAGCTCACTTTGCTTATTGTGTACCCCTTACATATTGAATGAAACGAAAAATAGTTGGTATTAATAATATAACCGAAAGAAATTATTTTGCAGTAAGGCAATAATAGTCATACGTCTATGTGCTTTCATGGGGCTGTTAACACAAGTATGAGAGTGTGGTCATGTGTATATAAGCATGGTATTGGATTCTGAAATTCGGTATAGATTGAGCACCTTAAGAACATTCAAGCGTTAGAAAACACAAGGGTATGGTTGGCGGGAAAAATGTCAAGCCCAATTATGGAAAATATTGAAATACAAAATGCTAAATGTCAATTCTGAGCTCCAGAATGATATTTTTTCAGTATATTAAATAATGGTTTATCCGCACTACTGAATAATTGGATATCATCTTTAAATTTAATGTGTTAGAGGTTTTGATATGGGACATCTTACTTGTTAATCTTCGACTGTAATTTGTCTTAGAACCAAAAATTTTTATATTATGGGAATTTATTACGCGATTATGGTCTACACTACGCAGTAATTGTGGAATGATAACTACTAATTTGTCTGTGCTCTTTGACTCTTGTTTTAAATTTTTTGCTGCATTGTCCAATATATGTATTTTTACAACCAAAGCACTTAATTTCATATATCATGTTACAATTCTTCTATGTATCTAATATATCTTTGCCAATTTTAATAATATTATTTAATGTATTGAATGATTTAAAAGCAAACTTAAAATTATGTATATATATATAAAATTTTCATATATCGCACAAATAAAAAATCGTACAGAAAAAGATTGCACAAAAACAGGTTTGAGTGTACTATCTAATATTTACAAAAAGTATACAACGATATAAAACAGACAATATTTTTGGACACTCAGTGCATTATTCTTGCAAGTTTACTTTTCTCAAACAAACTAATCTGGGAAAATGTGAAAAAGAAAGAACTGTGTTATAATAATAAGATTGAATTTGCTTTGCAGCTACGGAGATCCAAAACATCCAAATTGGAGAAGGTAATCCATGCACCAATCTTGGGATACCGATATACATGGTATTCCCAAGACTATTTACATGTCCCACCCTTAGCACAAGTAACTTCAAAGTTGGTAAGTACCAGGATTTTACATTAAGAGACCTACTCAAATAAAAACTCATCTAAACATAGATTTAGATTTTATTTTTCAAATAAAAGTACTTTATTCAAATAATGGAAGGTATTTCTTATTTTTATTATTACATATTATACAAATAGAAGTAGTCTAAAATTCTACATTATTAATACTGAAAACATTATAAATATCACAATAATAGAATCAATCTGAAATTTTAGTTTGACTGAGAGCTATGAATAACTAATGGATATATAAAATAACTTTGCATTATTTATATTTTTTAATATGTAATAATTAAAATAAAAGTTATTCAAATAAAAGTTGTTTCAAAATTGATATACTTCTTTTAATGATGTAATCCTTATTGTGTCCAATTTTGAGTAACTGAATCAAGAAGTGTGTTTATGATCTTATATTGAACAAAGAGAATTTATTAGAGAGATGTGTTGATTAACTCATTTCAATATGCGCACAAGTTGAAATGAATTAATAAATACATCTCGCGTTCATAAGACCATAAACACACCTATTGTTTTTATTAAGAAACTCATGGGCTTCTGTTTGGGAACAAAGTGAGAACCCTAAAAAAGCGAAAATCAAATACAAAACTGTGGGCTTCTTAACCGAAAAACCCGGTAATACGTTGTTTATGGAGTGTGATATTTACTGTATTTATAAAAATTTTCATTTGAATAGAGTGCCATTTAAGTGCTAAGGTTATCAGATAAAAACGTTTTTCATTCACAGAGAAATGAAAAGAAAATGAGATAGAAAGATTTTACACATATACATATAAGTCCAGAGTCTATAGTAATACCTTTACACGTCATTTACGCGTATCCATAGTTACGCCGACCGATTTTGGTTAATTCATATTATTCTAAATAATCAATAGATTATAAGTTTTATGAAATTTAATACATATTGAAGGCTCTGAAGTAAATATTTAAAATACTTCTGTACAATGGAAACTGTATTGTAATACGAAATAGAGTTGAAGAGGACGTGTAAGTGAATCTAATTGATATATTAACAGAAAGCAGTATGAAATCCACATGTATAATCACTTTGCATAGTAGAAGAAAACGATACAAGTCAAAACAAAATATCATTCCATGCAGATATTTTTACACCTCATATTTTATACAAGAAATTATTTGCATTTTTCTGTATGATATATTTTAATATTATTGAAATTAATTATGTCTGAAATTTATAAATACTCAATTATATAACATTGATTTAATGCACAATTTAATTTTAAAAAATGTTCCAATTTATAATAAATATCACTTTAATGAGATATTTAAATAAAATAAAAATTTATTTAACATAAATTTTATATTTATTCCAGAGTTCGAGGTAAATCTCATTGTTTTATTTGAGGACGATTATTTGGTCACGGAAAACTTTCCAATAGTGCTCTCCAGATATTAAAATAAAGATAAATAAAAAAGTGACGTATTATGTCAGATGATTATTATTGATTAACTGATGGATTAATTAATAGAATAAGTGCATTCATCAAATTTGTATTCTTAATAAATTAGAAATATTTGTACCATTATTGATCTGAAGTTAAAATATACTTTTTTGTTCGCATAGAGTATTTTGTTATAAGTCCTTTACATTACATTATCTTAGTAATGAAAATGCTTTAATATACAGTCTTAATATGTGTTAACACGATATCACCAGCACATCCCAAATGTTGGTTCCACTTAGAAGTTCTATCAGGTGATGCATACTATCCATGGTTAACACTTTTATGTCATATCAGAGAGTATATATTAGCAAATGTGTAATTTGTTAAATTGGTTTTAGTTAATAGAAAAAATTGCCACATTGTTAAAAATTGATTTATTTATTAGTAATTTTAAGAATTAAAAGTATATTTATCTAAGTAAAGTAGAAGTTATTTCATTTCAATTCAATAATTATAAATATGATACATTCTCATCTAAAGAGGGTAGCAGAAATGGTCCGTTTGTCTCTTCTGATAATTTTAGATTCTTCGATCGAATCACCTATTTCTATGTCCATGTGGTTCATTTTCTAATGAATAAAAATTTTTTAAATATGAAAGTACTAACGACGGTTACTTATACTTTTACTTACTGTTCAATATACTAATAGGTTTTCTATTAATAACTATACTAATAGTAACTCATATTCAATTTGCAAACTGTCTCAGAATTGTTTGTTGGGACAAGGTTATGTAAATTCAATCATTCAGTCAATAACAAATTATAATCAGCAGACGAACATATAGAATAGACCTAACATATAATACATTCTTCTGTCCAACGGTTCGAGGCCGATTTGATGCTCTTATTATTCCCGCGTCACATGCAACATTATCAGTGCAAAGGAGAATAGAGAAAAGAGTATAGATATCAGCGCTACTGGAACGGTAAAAATCGCAGTGAAATATTGACTTATAGCATTGGAATTTTGTTAATAAAAAAAAGTTGTCAGCCTCACGGGAACACGGGAAGTGCGTCAGCAGGAAGACATTGTAATCAATTAGGTACGTATTGAAATTAGTAGATGTATGTTACGGCGGGATATTCACTTTGAAGCAAGCCTAAGCGAATGGCAGAAAGTGAGTCGAATATTCGTCATGGCAATGAATAAATATATTTTTCCTACATTTTATATTCGTAGGCGTAAACAGGATTGTGTGCCGTATATGTTCGAGATTTACGATCTTGTTAGGGAGGCTTATCAGTTGTTAAGATGGAATGGTCAGGGAGGTGAGGAGGGGACGACAATAATTTATATATATGTAGAGATTATAAATGAATACTGTCGGGCTGTCGAAAAGAGGTACGGTTCGGACTATAATATAAATAAGAGATAGTAAATGGGGAGGACTCACCGATTATACTCAAAAAGCTTCTTATTTAACCCTTTTAGTACCGGGGGAAAAATGGGTGCCTGTGCGCAGATAACTGGACGAATTGGTTTCGGAAAAAGTTCATAAAACCAAACTAAAAATGATATTTATGTCATTCAAAAAGTATAATTCTCTTGCAATGAAATTAAATCATTTATAACGTTTTATAAATTTATTTTCAGATAGAGTTCTTTCGCAATGCGAATAGTAAAGCGCTACAAGGCGTGGGCCGATAAATCGTCGCTGACACTTTTCGTTAGTCCAGCACTAAAATGTTTAATAACCGATGCTGCCGACTATTTGAATGAACTCTCTGCTCGCACTGGAAGGCGTAAAACGTGTCGGTCAATTTAAAACGTAATTTTGTGCGCAGTAAGAAACAAAACAATATAGGAATAAATTAAATAAGTTACATAACTTGACAAAAACATAACAAAACAAAAAAAATGAGAAAAAATGGATTTTACGTGGGCTTAAGGGGAAGATACAATTAAAAGCCTTAAGAATACATGATTTCCAGGAATTTTGTTAGAGAGGATAGATTAGTATTACATTTTCTTGAAGTTTGGTATTCAATTATACATATTTTAAACTTGTAAGATACATATTTTTTATTACGTAATAAAATGAAATGGTTGATATATCACCACATTTTTTTGTAGGCTCTGAAAAAAACTGCTTTAAAAAATTGTGATTATTAATACCCCTAGTTTCTGTATAAATATAAAAAAATTTGTTGACGTTATAATAAAAATTGGGCGACACGTTTTTGAACATAAAAGTTCGTATTTTAGTAAGTATTCTATTTTTACAATTTCTTAAAACAATTAGGCTCATATAGAACGTAATAATATTGTGCAGTTATGGTTAAAGTTTTATTAAGATCTGTCGAATAATTTTTAAATGAGAGTTTCCGCAAATATCAGAAATGTAGTTATGATAAAACCGCATTTAAAGATTTCAAAAACGAAAAGTGATTGATACCTATTGTATATCTCACCGGATAATTAGCAAATTCAGTACCATACAACGGTCCTACAGATTTTTCATAAAATTCGTTTTGCTCGATTGGTATCTTTCTGTGTGGTGTACAACTAATGGATACAGTGCTATGTCGTTTTTGATGTCAACGACGTATTTCTTTTAGCGACTTCCAGTGATAGCTTCTGCACATTTTGAAAAATAGAAGTATATTCTTCATTGAAGAATTTAGCAGTCATATACGATACTATTTCAATTATTTTTATTTCAGAATTCAGGTGTTTTGGAGCTAAGCGTTAGACGGTAGAAATAAAACTTTATTTGCATTCTGTGTGTCGCTACCCAAACATCTTTGGCGTAACTTATCCTTCGTTCAATCATCATAAATTGAAAAAATATATTTCTGTACCTTTGAATTAAGAGGAGGAGAGTGCTCAAATAAATTCAAATTTGCTTTACTAGCTTTACCCTCCTACCAATTGTATGAGCTATGTTTCTTCGCCGGCCGGTATTTATGGTGTGCATTTTCATTTGTGGAGTACAAATATTAATAAGTGACCATAACATTTTTTTTCATGTCTTTGACACTTTTTACATTTCTTTGAATACAGAAATCGTAGTAAGTATTCAATTTTTTCTCAAAGCATTCATCAGTTTGCCTTTTCTCCTGAGTTTGTGCATTTTCTTTATCCGAGGGTTGCCGTAAAATGAGGTTACCAATGATTTTTCACAATAAAAAACATGCTTATTGGCATTAAATAATACGTTTTTGGAAAGCTTGGACATTCCTCTATTTTTTGACATAATCGCCGTTGAGATCAATACATTTTTGCATGCGGTGTAATAATTTCTTTATGCATGAATCTAGAAATCTGCCGCCGCGCCAGCGAAACGATTGCAAAAGTGGAAGAAACAATGCTAAAAAATCGAAGGGTGACGGTTCAGCAGCTCTGCGAGATGACCCCTGATGTCAGCAAGACTTGGATTGACAAAATTTTGCAAGCTGCAAGGTGGGTCTCGAGAAAGCTTACGGAAGACCATACGTGTTCAAGCGCCCCGCGAATTTCTTCAGTACTACGAAACCGATGGTGAGGTATTCTTGGACTCTATTGTTACTGGCGATAAGACCTCGGTACACTACAAGACATCGGAAACAAGACAATCCCGTCAGTGGAAAAATCCAGAGTTTTTGAAGCCGCGAAAGTTCAAACGGAAGTTCATGGTGAGCGTCTTTTGGGACAGGAAGGGATTATTGTTGTGCGAATTTATGCCTGCCGGTACAACAATCAATGCGGATATGAGTCGTTGAGCTTTTGGCATTTCAGAAGCAGAGAGGAGTTGAAAGAAGAGGTTTAAGCTATCTTCCTGGCGCGGTGGGAGAGTTCTAGATTTAGACATAAAGAAAATGGTACACCGCATGCAAAAATGCATTAATCTCAACGCCGAGTATGTCGAAAAATAGGGGAAAGTCTAAGCTTTTCAAAAATGTATTATTTAGTGCCAATAAACGTGTTTTTCATTGTGAAAAATCATTGGTAACCTTATTTTACGGAAAACCCTCGTATTTCGAAAACAAATGCCCATTGTCTTCTTAACGTGACCGATACACTCACTCTTTACCGCTTGGAATCCATCGAAATATTTATAGAAAATATTAGTACAACTATTGAAGAATGTGAGTTCATAGTTTTAAAATGAATTTCAAAAAATCGGGGAAGTTACAGCTACTAAGTGTGCGCACAGCGGATGCGCTCAAAAGCTGTAACTTTCTCAATTTTTCGCAATTTGTTTATAAACTTTGCAGTCATATTCTTGATTCGCGTGAATGTGAAAAAAGTTTCGGTCGTGCCATCATAAATTCGCAATACAGTGTTATACATTTTGAATAACAACTGCACGGACAAAAGCTATATCATATTTGAAGAATTGATGAAGCAATTGATATTACGAAGTCATACGAAACAACTCAGATACTATTGCGAATGATAGGACGCATATTGCACATTTATAACGGCAACGGCCGGAACTTTTTTACATCTACGCAAATCAATTGGATGAAGATTAAATCAGTTAGTTGCTCGACACGGATGGTGGACGGATTATTAATCCCTTCTTTGCAGAACAATAAAGCACTTTTTTTCAGAGTTGTGAAACGGTTATTGTCAGGATCACAATTTATTTTACCTTGAAAAAATCAGTCGATCAATTAATGTTACGAAGTCACAGGAAACAATTTAGATGCAAAAGTGTCTTCTTGAGAGACATTTTTTTTTTAAAGTTAACGGTCTTCTTCTCCATCTTCTTACACTGGTAATAACTTATATTAGGTTCCGCAATATTATATTCGCCAATTACAGGTATCAAGAAACAAACGAATTCCGAGAATGGTCTTTTCAACGATGGCACAATAGTTAGTGTGTCGATGAACAGCACCATGATTTATAGAAAATTAATAAAAATACACAATATTAATGGAAACATATTTAATTTTTATATCATTAAGTCCATGCTGATTTCAGCTTCTGTCATAATTTTACCGCTAATATTAAATTCTATCAAAAAGGGGCAAGTTCCGCAAGGATTGCTTGGGCTTAAGTTGCATCGGTAATGTCGCAACCTAGAGCAAGACATATAAAGTGTGAATGAAACATTGAGAGTGAGAGAGGCGCAATAAGAGTGAGTGAGATACGTAGTGATGGAAAGGTGGAGGATTAGCGCGGGCGATCGCTAGCCGTGTGACGGCATTATTTGTTCGACACCAGCTCGTTCGTCCGGAATTTCTCAGTTTCTGCACCTGCGACCCTTAAAGTCAATTCGGAGTTTGCCTGTGCCTCCTGTAGAGCCTTAAATATGCCAGGTTAATAATATACATTAGCGAGAAAAAACAAAGGTAACACAAAGAACATTTTGGAAGGTTCCTTTTATTTATTTACAAAGTATAACTCATCTTAAAAAATACCTTAGGTTAAGATGTACTTACAAAAAGTCAGAGGAAGAAAATTGAAACTGAAGGTGGAAAGAGAATTAAATGAATTAAGGAGAGAAAAAAGAGAAAAAGATAAGGCAAATAAATGAAAAAATATGATGAAAAATAAAAAGGGATAGAGACACATATCTGGTTTTTCTCTATATATGTATATATAATCGATAAAATGACAACGCTCTCGCATTATATAATAATACAATTCATTCGTACCTACAATTCCCTCTTTCGTTTCTTGTTTTTTTTGGACATTTAAAACATGTATTCTTTTTTTGTTGCTTTGCAATTAACATTTTACCTCGCCACATTCAATGGAGGAGAAAATTCAAGAGGAGGAAAAATTCTTTCATCCTCATCTACACATGAACTTCTTGTTTATCTGTGATTATTTGTTCAATTTGCAACATCATAAAATTCTGTCGGCATGCTTGTGTTTTAACTATGGCCGGAATGTAACTTCGTTATAGTCCGATCGATATATAATTTAGTTTTCATTACCTAAGAATCATTTTCCAATTATAATTTAGTTACACTCGGGCCGTATAAGAGCTATAAAGGATTTATAACTCGACCGTACTCAATCTGCAACCAAATCTGTAATCTAGATGTAATTAAGCTATACAAGAACTAGAAGTGGGATATAACCCAACTACAACCGAGTTACAACCCAACCATATCTCAATTATAATAGAGTTATAATCCAATTATAACGAAGATATAACCGATTTACCATCGTCCTCTAATTAAACTACATTTAAATTACAGATCAAATATAATTGATTTATTATCTTGCCATAATCAAACTATAATCAAGTTACAGTCAACCAATAATCTAGCTATAATCAATCTATGACCAAGTAGTCTAGCCACTCTCGGTTCAGACCCGAGGATTCGGAAGATCTACCGATCGAGGACCGATCAAAACCGAACTTCCGATGCTCGTATGAACCTTCATTTTCATTAATAGGTTTTAATAGTTACATTACGTTGATCTATCTTCCTGTGGCTATTGTCATCATCGTTGGTGAATTAAGCTCCGGTCGCACACTTATCTTCATATATTTTGCGTGGGAGTATTTCTTCCTAACCGCCTGGTATTTACACTTGTCCGCATTTACTACGATCTTGGCTATTTCCCGGACTACAGGCAGTATCTGGTCCTTCGTGTAGGTGCTATAGTGAGCCAGCGTAGTCGTCCAGACGGCCTTGCCCTCATCCTCGTCCTCGCTGCCGATTAAGCTTCAAAAGAAGAAAAACAGAGATTTGATTGTTAACTGAATGGATTTTATTGATTGTATATATCCAGCTATATACAATCAATA
>JBCFXI010002992.1:0-12596 GCA_038496175.1 Ampulex compressa
AAATTAATTACATACACAAAAATAACAATGTACACACAAAGAAACTCCCACAAAACGCAAAAATTTTAAATAAAAACCTTAATCTCGCCACACTCGTCCTTGGCAAAAATGCCCAAATCATCGATCAAATCTCCCAAGTGCAGAGAGAAGTAAAGATGTTTATACACAGCCAGAAGCTTAATCGAGCATCCATAGTCCGTATATATGATCAAATTTCAGAAATGCACAGATTACACAGTTACAAATTTTGTACACAGACAGAAGCCTCCCACAAAGCGCAAAAATTTGTATATTTAAATAAAACGCCTTAATATCCCCACACTCGTCCTTCGTGAAAACCAATCAAATTCCAGACATACACAAAAATAACAATGTACACACAGAGAACCTCCCACAAAACGCAAAAATTTATATACTTAAATAAAACGCCTTAATCTCGCCACACTCGTCCTTCGCAAAAATGCCCAAACCATCGATCAAATCTCCCAAGTGCAGAGAGAAATACAGATGTTTGTACACACTCAAAAGGTTAAGCGAGCATTCATAGTCCGTATATATGATCAAATTTCACAAATGCACAGATCACACAGTTAATACACAGTTACAAATTTTGTACACGGATAGAGCCTCCCACAAAGCGCAAAAATTTGTATATTTTAATAAAACGCCTTAATCTCGCCACACTCGTTCTTCGTGAAAACCAATAAAATTTCAGATATACGCAAAAATCACAATATTTGTACACAGTGAGAACCTTCCACAAAACGCAAAAATTTGTATATTGAAATAAAACACCTTAATATCCCCACACTAGTCCTTCGTGAAAACCAATCAAATTAATTACATACACAAAAATAAGAATGTACACACAAAGAACCTCCCACAAATCGCAAAAATTTGTATACTTAAATAAAACGCCTTAATATCCCCACACTAGTCCTTCGTGAAAACCAATCAAATTAATTACATACACAAAAATAACAATGTACACACAGAGAACCTCCCAGAAAACGCAAAAATTTATATACTTAAATAAAACGCCTTAATCTCGCCACACTTGTCCTTGGCAAAAATGCCCAAACCATCGATCAAATCTCCCAAGTGCAGAGAGAAGTAAAGATGTTTATACACAGCCAGAAGCTTAAGCGAGCATCCATAGTCCGTATATATGATCAAATTTCACAAATGCACAGATTACACAGTTACAAATTTTGTACACAGACAGAAGCCTCCCACAAAGCGCAAAAATTTGTATATTTAAATAAAACGCCTTAATATCCCCACACTAGTCCTTCGTGAAAACCAATCAAATTCCAGACATACACAAAAATAACAATGTACACACAGAGAACCTCCCACAAAACGCAAAAATTTGTATACTTAAATAAAACACCTTAATATCCCCACACTAGTCCTTCGTGAAAACCAATCAAATTAATTACATACACAAAAATAACAATGTACACACAAAGAAACTCCCACAAAACGCAAAAATTTTAAATAAAAACCTTAATCTCGCCACACTCGTCCTTGGCAAAAATGCCCAAACCATCGATCAAATCTCCCAAGTGCAGAAAGAAGTAAAGATGTTTATACACAGCCAGAAGGTTAAGCGAGCATTCATAGTCCGTATATATGATCAAATTTCACAAATGCACAGATCACACAGTTAATACACAGTTACAAATTTTGTACACGGATAGAGCCTCCCACAAAGCGCAAAAATTTGTATACTTAAATAAAACGCCTTAATCTCGCCACACTCGTCCTTCGCAAAAATGCCCAAACCATCGATCAAATCTCCCAAGTGCAGAAAGAAGTAAAGATGTTTATACACAGCCAGAAGGTTAAGCGAGCATTCATAGTCCGATATGATCACATTTCACAAATGCACAGATCACACAGTTAATACACAGTTACAAATTTTGTACACGGATAGAGCCTCCCACAAAGCGCAAAAGTTTGTATACTTAAATAAAACGCCTTAATCTCGCCACACTAGTCCTTCGTGAAAACCAATCAAATTCCAGACATACACAAAAATAACAATGTACACACAAAAAAGCTCCCACAAAGCGCAAAAATTTGTATATTTAAACGAAACGCCTTAATCTCGCCACACTCGTCCTTCGCAAAAATGCCCAAATCATCGATCAAATCTCCCAAGTGCAGAGAGAAGTAAAGATGTTTATACACAGCCAGAAGGTTAAGCGAGCATCCGCAGTCCGGGTATACGTAATCATCGTTCGAGTGCCTCGGAGGGTCGTAGAACGACTCGAACGTGCCAACGGCCGAGGCCGAGTCAACGTTCCGCCTCTGTACATCCTATTTTTTTATAACCAGCCTCGTCGTCGAGCGACGCGTCGAAGCACCGTACAAAACTGGCCGCGCCGCGAGCTGAATTAGTTCGCGAGTTAACACCCTCGATGATGGGTCCGTTCGAATGTTAAGCGCGAGGCCTCTGCTGGCATTATTCGCGCGGAGGACTGTTTTCACGGTGCAAAGTGTTCTCGCGTTCTCTGCTTCGAGAGCAGGATTGTCGGAGGAATCGCAGCGACTCGTCGAAATTCTTCAGGCAAGTCGAAGTGCCGATCAAGGTAAAGAGTGGTTGAGACTTTGAGGAATTTTTTGCGCATTCGGTTTAGCTAGGTTTGCTTTATGGGGGATTTGTGATTAGTATTTGTTGCACAGACTATTCTTATAGTGTATTGTGTTGCGATGAGTATTCGTTCTTGATGGCGGTTGGAAAGATTGTTGTGTTTCTAAAAGTAAAATTTGATTTTGATGATTGACACACGGGGAAAGTAAAAGATTAAGGGGTCGACAACCTTTTGCTTGAATAGTTGACATAGGAGGAAAGATATATATGATAAAGACATTTATAATTATATATATAAACGAATTAAGTTAAAAAATTGAATTTCCCAGTTGCCGCTTTTTTCGGAGATTGTTGCGATAAGTATTTGTTCCTGATTTTTTTTCTAAAAGCAAAATTTGATTCGATAGTTGAGAATCAGCGCGAATAAGAATTGAGTAGTTGACATCCTTTTTTTTTTTTTCAGTAGTTGACATAAGATGGAAACCAATTAATAAACTAATTTTATTAATGTATGAATACAGAAATTGATTGAATGTTAAAAAAGATTATTCTTGAGTAAGTTTACAAAAAAAAATTAAATTGAAGGATATCCTTGAGTAAGTTTGCAAAAAAAAATTAAATTGAAGGATATTCTTGAGTAGGTTTACAAAAAAAAATTAAATTGAAGGATATTCTTGAGTAGGTTTACAAAAAAAAATTAAATTGAAGGATATTCTTGAGAAAGTTTACAAAAAAAAATTAAATTGAAGGATATTCTTGAGTAAGTTTACAAAAAAAAATTAAATTAAATAATACAAACTTGCAACACTTACATTTCAACCGAGTCCTCAGCGATTCATATAAGAAAATACGCAAAAATCTTGAGAATCGCGCATTTAATTAATTAATCTGTCGCTATAACATTACTCAATGGCGGATTTCGCAATTAAGCAGCTGAAAGGCGACATTATATAGATTAACAAGGTTCGACGTATTAATCCAGCTCGTGGTTTCCTTATTTATTTACTTTCTTTGAAAAAGTGTCAACTACTGGCGCTTTTACCTTACGCATAGTACGTATTGTATTCGGTTGGCCACTAAGTTCCCGCTGTTTTTTAATTAATTAATTTGTAATTTAATTAATTCCTGAATCTTTCCCATCGAGCGAAGATGTTTCTCTATATCAGTGCGGGAGCATTTCATTTTTCTTGTCAGTTCTTTTTGTTGTCTGACGCGGATTTTTGTGCAAAAGTTGGTTTAATCGCTCTTCATCGAATTTTTGTTTTGAATTTGAGGTGCCAATCAGGAGCGGTTCTTTCATACACAGCATGAATGTCGCGAGCAGCTTTTGCGGCCTTAGAACCTTGATGAAAAGCAAAAAAAAAAGAGGTGTCAAAAATGCTCAGCTTTCTCAACACGATACTCCATTTTAATGATCTAAAAATTAACATAAATTAACTTGAATAAAAAAACTAAACGAGGATTGCGGTAGATCAAAATATCTTCTTTTGAATGACTTAAACTATTATGTCAAAAACATTTAATGAAATTGAAAATTTGAAATTGTTGAAATTTGAAATTGTTGAAATTTGAAATTGAGTTGAAATTTTAAAAAACCGCGGGAACTCAGTTGCCAATCCAATATAATAGCTGATGGAGATTCGGTTGAGAAACGTCGCGCTTTATATAAAATGATGATCATGGATAAATAATAAGAGATAAATATTCTATTATTTATATTACTGCTCGTAAATGTTTTCTTCTGTCTACTTTATGGATGTGAATTAATCAATCGAAGCTGACTGTTGAATGATATATCGTCTTTTATATCACAAATAATTCTTAACAATATTTCTACTAGGTTTTCATACTTTTATACTTTTGACCAATGCAAAGTGGAGATATTTTGTGCATCTGCATATGATATTTTTAGAAGAATGTCAGCAGCTTCTTCTCATTCTTGTTTGTGCTCAGTAATACTTGTAGCTTTGCAACGATTAGAAAAATATTTTCTTCTGTATACGTTGGACAGTTCTTAGTAGTTTCTCAACTAGATCTTTGCGTTTTCGTGCTTCACACCAATTCGAAATGGAAACCACGAAATGTTTCACGATTCTCCTTTTTGGAGAAAAGTTATTCGCGTGAAATATTCATCGATGACGCGTTCAAACCGCGTTTTCATCCTCCTTAATGGAAGCTTTGTACGTAAGTGCTTGTGAAATAAAAAAATCGCAGTAATCTTCGCAAAAAGTTTACATTTTTCAAATTATTTTTATTATTCTTATTATTTTTTATTTTGCACAATTTTCCAAAATACAACTTCACCGTTTTACTCAGATTCGTAAATCGCTCTTATCGCGGTTATCGAGAAGACTTTGAATCACCTTGAAAGATAAATTATAAAAAGAAACCCTCAAAGAATTATTAAAAATCCGCGATATATAATAATTTCCATCAAAAGAAACACAATCCAAAAGCTCTCGAAGAATTCGCTTTTAAATCGCCTATTTAAATCCTTTATAAAAATTTTTCACGCAAGAGTCTTTCAATGATACATGCAACGATATATTCAAGAAATCGAAACAACCGAAAGCAACTTGAATTCAATTAACAGAACATTTATTGGCACTCTTTCCCTCATATTTCACGCGCGATAATTGTCATCAAAGAAAATGCAATCTCAAAACTCCTGCGCTCTCTCCGAGAAAACCGAATGATCCGCGAATCGACGAAAACAGCCCTCGATAGTATTACAATACATTCGATATTCATCGAAGCTCGATAATCCTCGAGTGGAAAAATACGCAGGAAAATGCTCAGCAGTGCCTCGACTCAAAGGATCGCGGTCAGGCTGGCGGCTCGTTTTGCGATTTGTATAAATAATAGCAATTGGTGTAGATAATTATCGGATATGTAATAGGCCGTCGAGTACCCAACAATCAGCTCGTGTGAATCTTTTTGGATGTTAGAGGGAGAGCGGCGATGCCCGTGCGCGGCCCGAGGGAGAGAAAAGGGGAGAGAGCTCGCGATCGTCCAAGGATTTCGCCAGCTCAACACCTCGACCACCTGACCAATCGAAATGACTGATCGGTCGTTTCTTTAACACTATTCCTATCGCGTCTGGTCAAATGATTGGTCAGTGATTTCATTGAAAAATTGTAGAACTTTGAGGAAAAATCGTAGAAATTCTGAGATTTTTTCCTGATTTCCTCGATCGATAAATATTAATCTATCGACACTTTTGCATCGTCTTCTTTTTCTGGAAGGATGTATTTAGTAGACTTGAATCTGCCTGGAAAATGGCTGGTAGGAATAGTGTTGAGAAAAATCAGCGTGCTTTATAAGGATGCATTTGTCGAGATTTTATTTAAATCATCGTGTTGATTTACTGGAATTTATATTTAGTCTCCTCCTTTTTTTTAAAGATTTATGTGGTGTTTTCAATTTGTTTAGATTGTGGCTGGTGGTTCTGGTGTTGAATGAAATTGGTTACTTTATAAAAAGAAAGGAATGGTGATAATACAATTCCATTCGTCGATGGTATTACTAATTGCTTTACGTAAGTGGGATTGAATACAAACTTATGCGCGCGCAGCTATTGCGATATTTCCTTTTTTTTTTTTAAATGTATGTGGTGTTCTAAATATACTGAGAAAGTGGTTGTTTTATTGTTGACACGTTAAGCGCTATGCTGATTTTACGTGACCTTCCCTTGGCGCCAAGGTCAAAGTAAAAGACAAGGTCAATTCAGCCAAGGTCAAAGTAAATTCAGCCTTTTGTAAAATAAAATCACCCTTTTGCAAATGGAATTTACCTTCTTGTAAAATAAAATCACTCTTTTGCGAATGGAATCGAACCTTTCGCAAAACAAACTCACCAGTTTGCAAATAGAATTCACCTTTTTGCCAATGGAATTTCATGTGCAAACGAGTGAATTTGTTTTGCGAAAGGCCGAATTCTATTTGGAAACGAATTTTTTTTTTTCCCAATAACGAATTTAAATTTTTTGCGAATTTATGCCCAATAACTCTTATAAAATTCCTTTTGCTAAAATACCACGAAAAATGATTAGTGCAAGGAGGCAAGTATTCGAATACAAGACTCCTTGGCGCTCAAATTTTTTGTTTATTCCTAATAACTCTTATAAAAATCCTTCTGATAAAATACCACGAAAAATGATTAGTGCAAGGAGGGAAGTATTCGAATACAAGATTCTCCTAGGCGCTCAAATTTTTTTGTTTATTCCTAATAACTTTTATAAAAATTCTTCTGATAAAATACCACAAAAAATGATTAGTGCAAGGAGGCAAGTATTCGAATACAAGACTATTTAGCGCTCCAATATTTTATTTATGCCTCATAATTCTTATAAAAATCCTTCTGATAAAATACCACGAGAAATGATTAGTGCAAGGAAAGAAATATTCGAATACAAGACTCCTTGGCGCTTAAATTTTTGTTTATTCCTAATAACTCTTATAAAAATCTTTTTGCTAAAATACCACGAAAAATGATTAGTGCAAGGAGGCAAGTATTCGAATACAAGATTCTCCTTGGCGCTTAAATTTTGTTGTTTATTCCTAATAACTCTTATAAAATTCCTTTGGCAAAAATACCACGAAAAATGATTAGTGCAAGGAGGCAAGTATTCGAATACAAGATTCTCCTATATGTTCAATCCTGGAAATCTCGCCAAACTCTCGTAAAACCAGGATAGCCAGCTGAGTGTACAAGGGCGCAAACCAGGGCCGTATCGTCGAGCAACGGGGCCCGCGGTTACCAAAGCTCTCCCGGAAACCTCGCGAGCTCTCGACTTGAATTTTCCTCCCTCCGGACGACGATTTGCTCAACGAAACTCCGCCATTCCCGGGGTTTCCCTCACGAGCGCGTGTTTCCAGACTCTGCATCCCTCGAAGCCAGGCGAGCGACTGAGAGAGAGACAGAGAGGGAAAGGGAGCGTGTGAGAATGCGTGTGAAAGCGAGAGAGAGCGAGAGAGAGAGAGAGAGAGAGAGAGAGAGAGAGAAAAGCAATAAATAAACGGCGTTGCCGCGTCATCTGTAAATCCAACATTCTTACGCACGAGAATCGTGATATTCCGTGGCTTTTATTGTATATTGTACACCCTCCTAGCTCCCCTCTTTTTTTTTGACTAAGAATTATATATATATTAATTTAAAAATACGACACTGACTACCAATTTATTTACCCTCATCAATCTGCTTCCCTTTTGCTCTCACCTTGAGGATTGTTCGATAGGGTTGTTTGGGGGTGCTGGTTTAAGGTTTTCAAAGTGTTAAATTAGGGCTTGTGGTTGAAAGAATATCGAGTTTTTATACGTAGAACAACACTTTGGAGAGTTTTACTGAGATTGTGAAAATATTTCTTGGGGTGACACGGAGGTTTTCTTTTGTGGATATTATTTCTTCAGGGATAGAGGTAGATAAGAATGAGTTTGTAATTGTAGCTGTGGAAAGCGGTTGAGTTATCGGGAAAGTAAAGGAACGGTTTAAGTTTGAACGATGTTCCGGCTTTTTTGCGAGCTCTCTCTTCGGGTATATTGACCCTGAAGTGTTTTACTATTACGAATTGTAGAGTTAAGGTTGATCCATAGTGTTGTACAATTACGAATTCTGGTTCAAATAGCGTCTAGTTGTTTTATGTTCGAAAACACTTTGCTGTGTAATGAAAAGTGTAAAAGAACGCGTTTTATATGTGGCTTGTTAGTAAGGTGCGTTAGGATTGTGAAGTTGAGTTAGGATTATCGCTGGAACTGGCGTTCGTGATCGTTGAGTCACTACTGCTACTACTATCCGCATTGAATAACAAAAATATAATTTGATACAGTTCACGAAAAAAAGGGTAAAAAAAAGGGCATTTAAGGGTTAAAACACACGCGAACCATTGTGATTAGAGAATCACATCATTGTGAACATTGTGATTAGAAAATCACATTATTGTGAACATTGTGATTAAAATCGCATCATTGTGAACATTGCAATTAAAGAATCACATCATTATGTACATTGTGAGTAGAGAATCACATCATTGTGAACGATTAGAAAATCACATTATTGTGAACATTGTGATTAAAATCGCATCATTGTGAACATTGCAATTAAAGAATCACATCATTATGTACATTGTGAGTAGAGAATCACATCATTGTGAACATTGTGATTAAAAAATCACATAATTGTGAACATTGTGATTAAAATCACATCATTGTGAACATTGTGATTAGAATCGCATCATTATGTACATTGTGAGTAGAGAATCACATCATTGTGAACATTGTAATTAGAAAATCACATAATTGTGAACATTGCGATTAGAAAATCTCATCATTGTGAACATTGTAATTAGAAAATCGCATCATTGTGAACATTGCAATTAAAGAATCACATCATTATGTACATTGTGAGTAGAAAATCGCATCATTGTGAACATTGCAATTAAAGAATCACATCATTATGTACATTGTGAGTAGAAAATCACGTCATTGTGAACATTGAAATTAAAGAATCACATGATTGTTAACATTGCGATTAGAAAATCACATCATTATGTACATTGTGAGTAGAGAATCACATCATTGTGAACATTGTGATTAGAAAATCACATAATTGTTAACATTGCAATTAAAGAATCACATGATTGTTAACATTGCGATTAGAAAATCGCATCAATGTTAACATTGCGATTGGAAAATCACATCATTGTTAACACCGTGATTGGAGAATCACAATTTCCATTCAAGAAGTCATCGCGTTTCACGATCGACGCGATCCTCGAGGAGCAGCAAGGTGTGCGCGATGCTCACGTCCCAAAGGCGGTTCAGGATCATCACATTTGGCGGCTTTACACGACGCCAATCCGCGCTTGCGGCGTAGAAATGTAGACGTAGGTCGGCGCGGCATTAAGCAGAAGCTGTAATCTTCCGATTAACCGGCACTGCAATTACGATGACAACTTAACATCGTAGATTAATTATGGTAATGGCCTGCAAAGTGGCCGTGCGCCGCGATGAGACGGTGACATAACCGGTCCTTGGCAAAGTAAACGAGCCGCCTCGTATATCCAAGTTTTCGACATTTCTTTCGTTTCCTCCTTTTCCGCCATTTTCTTTATTTTTTTTCATGCACGTCTTGTCATTGAAATCGATGTTTTTTGAAAATCTCGAACTTTTTTTTGCAAAGGATAATCCCTTTAAAAAGCTAAAGATGGTAAAGAGGTTTTAAATATTTTTTTCGCTTTTTTCTATGTTGTTTTTTTTTTTATATGGAAGACTCGATTTTTCTCTACGCCTGTTTTCTCTTGTATGGATGATTCGATTTTTTTTCTACGCCTATTTTCTGTTATATAAATGATTTACCAGATTAAATGCAATGAGGTTCTTAATTCTAATTTCGATTTTTATTTCTTGTTATTTGCATTAATTGTTTAATTATTCGAGGCACGCACCAAGTGGACACGATTTATTTGTAGAAGGGGAATAGAAGAGTGGAAGAATATACGAATAGGTTGCTTTGGGAAGATCGCAAATATGAATTATTGTGAGGTTTTAACACTAGACCCACCAAACCAAAAATCAAAATGACTGGTCAGTCGTTTCTTTAAAAAATCGTAGTACTTTAGAACAATACAGTTTTTGAGAATTTCCATGATTTTCATGCAGTACGTTTTACATTTTTCACTGTCTATCACTGGAGCGCTGTTCATGTAAAAATACGTATTTAGTAGATTTACATTGGAGGGCGAGTATGGTATAAATACCATTGTATGTATGTTGTTTGCGTTGCTAGGCAACGCTTCGCATTGTTTCTTCCCAGAAGTCTCGTTGAGAAAAACGAGATGGCCTTCGATTTATCGCGATTTTATCGAATTAAGTCGCGAAGTATACCCGCATGCCAAGTCTTAAGATCATGGTATCGATTTGCTGAAATTTCCTTTTACTCTCCTCTTTTTTTTAAATATATAATATATCTTACATATATTATATATGGCGTTCTAAATATCCAAAGAAGTGGCTGGTAATTCTAGGATTAAACATGATGAAACTTATGTAAAAGATACTTTGATGTGGTCTTAACGAGCAATTACTTTTCAGACTTAATAATTTCTTTATCCTGATTACAATAAAGATAATATTTCAGTTGTCAGAACGACATTGCGTGTGATTAATAATGTTTGTCAATAATTTTTGTCGACTTGGTGCGTAGCTTGATAATTAAGGTATATTAAAATGTAGATGTAAATGAAATAGAAAATCTGGAACTTAAAGTGGAAAATTAAGTCATGTAAAGGGAAAAGATGTGGAAAACTGATGCAGAAAAAAAGGTGTTGAAAGTTATTTTTATAGATTAAATGATTAGCTTTTATATACATTATTTGTATTTGTTTTTGTATATTTTTACCCATTTATTTTTTAGACATTCCATATTTCTCTCATTTATTGTATTAGGTATTTAATGTTTTTTTGAAAATCAACAAAAGTTAACTTTTTGCACCTCGAACCTCGAGCTTTTTAAGAATTGTTGACCATCTAAAAACTTACTTTTATAATTAATTATATTATTACTTTTTATGTATATTTTCCGATATACTTTTTTCTATTAGATATTTTTTTGCTATTCCACGAAAATTAACCCTTTGAACCCTGAACTTCCCGCTTGAGCCCTACTTGAACGCAGAAAAAAAAACCCAGAAATAGCTGAATTTTCAATTAAGGAAGAGCAGTCATCGTCTTCGCGTAAATCTTAACTACCTACAACGCTTTAATCGCGAAGGACCACCGTGAATACATCTTTCTAACTCACGCGCGCTTCCACATTAACCATTATGGAGCCATAAAATCCGAATGACCTTGTAAATTTATACTCCTTGAAGGAGCGAATGAATTTTTTTTTTATCGCCCTCTCACTTAAGGAAATTGAAACGTACAGGAGAACAAGAAATCCGGGAGATAATTTTTATATATACTCGAGACGAGAGAAAACGGGCGACTCGTTCGGTACTTAAAGGTGGTTTTTTAATGAGCGATTGGTAGTCGACATGACGCCAAACTGAATAATAAAAACTCAGGATTTACATCCACCGCCAATCCGTAAATATTTTCTCGCCACTACAGCGGCTCTGAAAATTGTCCAAAAAGGATTTTCCGATCGAACGATTTATTGGTGGAAAATTAGTGGTAATTAGTAATGTTGAATAACGATGACTATTCTTCTTCATCCGCTTTCGTTTCTTTTCCTTCCTTGCCTTTCTTTGGAGGTAGGAACGATTTTTTATTAGCTTTGGCACTAATTATCTTGTATTGTCTTGTAACTTAGAATTTGGCACTAATTTTATCTTGTATTAAGCATCAAGTCGTTGTTTTTTGGAAAGACTTTGCAAGGTAATAGATTTGATATAATTCCTTTGCAGGCACAGAGTTTTGAACTTAAAAAAATTAAAGACGCGATAAAATGGATAATATTAGAAGATTTTTAATTAGACAGTGCTCAGCACCTTTCAATTTTCTATAAATGTATTTTCTGCTGGAATTTATACTCATTGTCAATACTTCAGGAGAACGCATAAATTATTTTTCTTGCACTATCGATTATCCACCAAGATGAACCTTGCTAGGTGAAGTTTCTCCAGAAATTTTGAATCCATATTTTGCAAAATATTCTTTGTTTGATCCAGAGATATTCGTTTTGCATAAGAATACAATGTTTCGATCTCAAAACGAGATAAGCTATTGTATCAGTAAATCAGTTTTAAAAATATAAATCTATTTATTAGATTATTTAAAACCAGCTTTCCGTATGAAAATACTCGACTAATTGATTTTGACAAAGAAGAAGAATTATTTTAGTCTCTAAACGCGACACTTATTAACACTACAACGATAAAAATCACTATTAAATTTGCATATACGTGTTCATTAACACGAAATTTATAATACTTTTGTCAAGTTTGTTGCCTACTAAATAATCATAAGTTGCAATAAGTTATTAGTTATAAGTACAATAG
>JBCFXI010002993.1:0-13511 GCA_038496175.1 Ampulex compressa
ATATATATCGAATATACAGATCGAAAGAGAAGATATAGAGCGAGTGGATATTAGAATCCAAGACACGTTCGATTTAATGATTCCTTGATTCGACTCCGCCCGGGTCATTATTCGGTTTGAGGAAAGGCTCCATTGTGCCAGAAATGAATACCCACGTCCTGGCGGTGTAGCTTAATACGCGTTCATTAAACAGCCGAGCCTGCTGAAATACGCAAAGGTCTTCTCCATTTTCCTTTTGGTGAAAAGGAATCGGAATTTTCTACATTGCCCGTCGCGTTCTTTGTTGAAGGATCCGAACAGTGTTACCGCTACGGCGGCTCATGAGCGTAGCCCATTAGGGACCCTCAGAAATTCCCTTTAGCAAAATCGCGAATCCGTAAACCTGGAAATCTCGTGAATCGAGGGGCGCGTAATTACTTTACTCCGTGCTACTCGGCTCTGAATCGGGAATATGGCAAAGGATAGGATTTTTGTAGCTGGTTACACAATACCCGGCGGTACTTAATTTAAACTCGCATTGAGGTAATGTGTAACGATGCGATTTATATATCGGGGCCTTGGCTTGAGCCGTTATACGCGGATTTCTTTTCAGAAGAAGGAAGCCTTTTCTCAAGAGTGCGATGACGTTTTGAAATCCACGATAAGCGTCTGTAAATTAAGGGACGATGGACGTCGATGATGGAGGTAAAAAATCTGCAAATTATATTTGCAGACTTAACTTTCCTCGGTCGCTTCGTCCTATTTTTATGTAATAAAATTTATACGAGATTCAAACTTCTCCCTGCCGAGGAAAAACTTTGTATATAATGCTTTATTAAAATATGTACATAATGCTTGATATTAAACGAGAAGATTCGCGGAGCACTTAACCTTCGTACTTTGCAAAGTATTCGATAATCAATCGGTCATCGGAGCAACGAACGAAAGTTCTCCCCGT
Organism: Ampulex compressa; assembly: GCA_038496175.1. Lineage (NCBI taxonomy): Eukaryota > Metazoa > Arthropoda > Insecta > Hymenoptera > Ampulicidae > Ampulex > Ampulex compressa. The sequence goes on from JBCFXI010002993.1 coordinate 938, forward strand.
CTGGGAATAAGTTGATGTTCGAAACATCTTTCCCTGTTTTCTTTACGCTGTAATTATTACTTGGAAGGAATCCGTAGCGAATATACGAAAGTATTACACAATGTCGCTACACCCATAATTCTGAAGTTATCAAATAATCTTTACAGACATAATGTCGCCACACCCATAATTCTGAAGTTATAAAACAATCTTTACAGCTTTACCTTGCTCATCGTACATAATACGTATCACTGGAATAAGCAGATCGGTCTTTCGCCAAAAACAAAAATAATAGACGATAATCTTGTTGTTTAAGTAGCTGGAAAATCGAAACAAAATTTTCCGCACTCGGCTTGCATGACTTTAGTATTTCGAGGCTAAAGGGACACTTTAACCTCAGGGGGCTATATAAATATTGGCCACCGCTTCGATGGAGGCCGATCAACATTTGCTTTCGATTGCATTCGCGAGGCTACATTTCTCACGTCCTCCGCAAATTGTTAGCCTCTGAACATTCTGCCTATCGTGGAATACGAACAACGTTCTTTCCCCCCTTTTTCTTTTTTTTACGCGCTGGACACTCGACGCTGATACGCAACCCAACATTTCAGCGCGGTGTCGCCTTGATCACGGAGGAGAGGCGCGAGCTTTATCGTCCGTGCATAATTGAAGTTGGGAGAGGCGCACGATGGCGCGATGATAAACGCTCTCGATCGTCGTAAGCGCCCCGACAAAGCGAAACAAATCAGGGCCCGTTGAATAATGGGAAGGACAAGAGTGCCAGGCCAAAAGGAATCATTATCGTCGAACGTCGATCTCCATAAAACTCCGGGGTAAAAGTTTATCCGGCGCAGCGCTGTCGTACCTCGTCCAGCCGGAAGGCCGAATTACAGTAAAAGTATTGGCAAATACGAGCGACCGATGTTAAGTGGTGGGACGATGAGGAGAGGCGCGCAGCAACGCCGCCCCTTCGTTTTCGCGCGCTTCCACCCCGTTGTTTAAACAAGAAGAAATACGAACGGTTTAATAACGCTTCGCGATGTACGTTTTTCTTCCACAAATGTACCCACGCCGCGCTCTACGCTGTTCCATTGCGCCTCGTAAAGGAGAATTTTTTAAGCATATAGAAATCGAATCGCGCCGACCGCGCGTCGTTGACTATTTTCTCCAATCGTTTCGAGCGAAACGAAATACGTTTCGACGAGCTCGATGTGTACATGGAAATCCTTGATACCGAGACTTATCGCCGAATAGTAAAAATTGCTGTTATTCTTGTCTCTAGAGAAATTGCTCGCGCCTCGCGGAGAATTTTTCCGCGGGGAAAAAAAGCCTCGGACGCTTCGGCAGCCTTTCTTTCTTCGCATTTTTCTCGTGGCTCGGGATGATAAAGTGCGTTCGTATTATGCAGAAATCGGTGGAGCGGACGTGGAAGTGGAAAAGTCACGCGTCCTACATACCGAGATGCTACCTCGGTTCCAGGCCTGAGATAATAAAAACTCGTGCCGAGAAGCGAGGAGCGGCTCGCGGAAGTTTTATACTCGTAGGCCTCATCGAGTGGCCCTCCATGCCTCCTCCGTATGGAAATAAACCTAATACCTGGGCGACCTGGGCAAACCGACGGGCGGTGGAATAACAGGGGCAAACCAGAAGAACGGACGCGTTCGCGTATTTTGATACGCTCCATAACTCGAGCCTGCGGGAGAATCGCACGGTTTTCACAGCCCGGAAACCGTGGGGGAATATTCGGGAAAAAAATCTCAAATATTTTAAAAGCGCAAACTGGAACGAAAATGTTGGAAATTTGGAACACCTTCGGCGCGTTGGAAAAAAGATGCGGGAGTTTCTATTGCTCGGTGTCGTGAAAATTTACGTGAAAAGAAAATACTTAATCTACGAGAGTCCTCGTGTATTTTCAACGATCGATGAAACCATATGTATAATAGAAGTAACTTTGTGCGTGGCGGACGAATTTACCTTGGGGCGTGACGATTACAGAATCAAAGTGGATGAGATCTTAATATTATTCGTTATCCGGTTCAGGAGTTTCTTGGGGTCCTATCTTCTCTTCTACAGCTCAGCAAAAAGATTCTTTGGTTGCTTAGCCTATCCTTAATTTGTATATTGCGATGGCATTCGATTGAGTTAATTCTCGGTTTCAAATATAGCGGCGATGTTCCTTAGGAATCCTTGATTTCGCTGCCGAATATATTTCAACATTGAAATCGATCTGGTTAATTCCGGGAGTTCAACAAACGACTAATGAAAATGCGACGTTCACAGGCAGAGTTTCAGATCGTATTAGATACGGGTCGATGACTTGAACGTGGGCCGGATTAGCCGTTAAAGTGATTTACCGTCCATTAAAGTAATGGGTACTTAATGCCTTTTCGGCGCTGCTGGAAAGAAGGATACGATGGTCCTTGGTTTACCAAGGAGGTTTACCAAGACCGAATGTTCGGTTTGGAAATTGTATACAACCGTGGTGTACGTCGCGCTCTATCACCTTCCGCGACTTGGTAATTCGAAATTTTTACAGTGGCCAGAATATGAAGACATCCGTCGATTCGCTTAAATATCGGTATACCGTGGCCTTTAAGATCACGAGGCTTAAGACGATACGACGAAGTGCGAACTGGTACAAAATCGAATCAAAAGAGTTTAAGGATACTGATAACGATTATAGAATGAAATTTTAATTTTGAACATCCTCATGCTATCGACTTTTCAGAATTTCTAAAAATTTCTGCAACAGATGTTAATCTTTGTAAAAGACATTAAAGATGTATAAGGTCGCAAATTGACATTGAAGTCAAATTCTCATCGAGGAACCGAGTGATTCTAACGTAAACATTTTCGTATCGGGGATTTTGGCGAGGATTTCCGTATTCTGAACCACTGTGCGCCTGGAAATTCAATAGCCGCAGTGATCCCGCCGCGCTGAAGTACCATCGTCTTCCATGGAAACCGCCAAAAGAACGACGCCCGAAGATCTCGGTCCCGCCTTTGACGCCGTACAGCGCATTTCGACCTCTCCTCGGTAATAATCGCGGCATCGCCTTTGTCACGCGAGCCTGACGCAGGGAAAATTCTTCAAGGAGCGATCGAATAAAGTAATTTCGCGAGGCCGAGGCGCCCTCGTGGCAGACGAAACCGACACCGGACCTTCGACCTTTTGGTCTCTTCCTCGTATAGAATTACGCTTGGTACACGAACAACGGGTCTTTTTACCCGCTTTACGAGATTTCATGGGTCGACCGCATTTTTCTCCAGATGAAAAATCGAAAAGGCTGAATCGAATATACGCCAGGAAGACCGGCTCTTTAGTGTCCATGGACACAACCTGAGTCTTTAATCGCGCACGCCTTCACCAAACACCGCGTTTCTAGTTCCCATCGTTGCGCCAAATCACCAGGGAAATACGGCGCATTTAAGAGTCCCTTACGCTCATTATTCACGCACGCGAGAAAAAAAAACGCGATGCCTGGCGTAATGGGAAGGCGCGAAGCGTCAAACGACAATGGACGAGGCTTTCGAGGGCTGTGCCTTCTATGAAACTATCCCCAAGGGGCGAAGAATGGCACGAGGCGAGATTCCCCCGGGTGGACCAAAGCGATTTGCATATTTGGGGGAAAAATTCGGAGCGTCCTGGAAACTGGGCGCAGCAGGGCACCTCGGCCACGATTGGCGCGTATAATCGGGGGAAAAATCATGAACTTCGATAAATACTCGTCCAACGACGGTCTATTACAGGCCGGGATAATCGTTGGGAAAATTGAGGCATCGATGAGGCCTCGTTGGCTGAAAATGATCAATTAACAGCGCGCCGAGTGTAATCCACAGTGCAAACGGGGGCATCGATAAAAGTCAGCAGGCGGAGAGGTTTAATAAATAATTTGTCCATGCACAGCGGGCGCCATTGACGAAAATAATGAAGGTTCTGGGAGAATCACGCGTAGAGGAGAATCGGCGAGCGATCGAATTATATGGCGATCTCGTGATTGATGGGGGAGGCGGCCGACGAGGAAAACCACGAAGGGGACGGGCCGATATAACGTATTTTTCTCGGGCATATGAGGAATGATCAGGTACGTTCCGCGGGTCATCGGGGATTGGGCACAATTGATGTGGTAATTGAAAGCGGAGCCGGCGGAGGCACATCTATCTAGTACTGGAATTATATGTCGAGCGAGATTGGTATAAAAAAAAAATAAGGAGCGCCGACGGAGTGGATGAAAAAACCTTCCCCCTCTGACATATAGGAAATACCCAGGCCACGTCCATTTGATTACCGGCCCATAATTGGCTACAAAATTGAAACACGCGAGAACAGATTGAACGACTCGATGTCCTCCGAGAGGGAGGGGCTACGAAGACGTTGCCCCCGACACTTTAATCCTAAAGCAGCCTCGATTTTGGGGTAAAAATAGATTTATCGCACCGTCTGAGGGTATAAATGTGAGTGAAATATGGTCGTAGCACGATGAAGGATATTGTCGCCTAAGGACTGAGCGTAGCTAAAGTTATTGTTCCTGACAAAATTTATTGTAAATATTTGACAAATTGATTCGTGATGGAAAAGGGATTGATTTGAAAAACAAAAATTGCGAGGGATATTTTGATGACTTTTCATTACTCGCGCGATATTTGAGAATTGACGCGAGAATAAACTGTTGCCTTTCCGATCGACGTGTTTGTTTGTCGAAGCTAATTATACCAAAATTGCACGTATAAAATCATTTCGGTTTGTGTCATTGGCTCAACAGTTTGATGTATGCTATATGCAAATATCGACGTTTAACGTAGAACGTAGCTTTGAACACTAACGGATAGTATCTCAACGTAAGTGTTTGTAAATGTGTCCAGAACTGAAAACTGTGGAATTAATTGCATCCTGCCTGAATATGAGCGACCTGAAAAAAAAAAAATCGACGTAAGCGATAACCGAGCCGAGTAAAGCACATATCTGGCCTGCATAAGCGATGTTACTTGCCATTCACCGGAACCACGCAATCAAGTCTCAATTTATGTTCCGATTTAGACCCGTGTTTTGGAAATAGCAAGGTTGCATGCTGTGCCGCATAACTTACGTTTGCGTGTCGAACGACTATCTGGCACTATTGCACGTAAAGACCAAGGATTGTATTAATCAAACATCACTGTTAACGGACTCGGACATTCCAGACCTCGCGCTTTATAATACAAACGATCGACCAGCGTGAACTTTCATCGAAATAAATAGATTCCTCGATCCTGTTTCTATCAGAGTCTTCCTCAACCGCCATACAATAAGCGTTGTACGGAATTAGAGTTTTGTAGGGCTGCCTCAGCCATTCAAGTGCCTCATTTAAAGCACACGAATATATGAATACACGCGTGAAGCGCGCGACGTCCGAGAAGATCGACAATGACAAAGTTGCACGAATGCGCGTGTATAGTAAATGCGGAGTATACCGGTTCTGACAGAGCAAAGGCCAAAAATACACCCGCCAGAAAGTCAGAATTCCGGTGCAGTTTTAGCCCTGGTATTAATACAAACTATATACCGAGAAGTACAAAAAATAAGTCAAAACCACGCTAGCACCTCGTCGCCCAACATATCGTCTCACCAATGAAACTCCAATTCGTTTCAAACATCGACTTCTCAATCCAAAAACTACTTTAGCACTACTTCCTACTGTAAGTAGAACAAGCGCTCGATTCACGCGTCCATTGATTCGCGCGCTTATTCCATATAAATATTTCCTTTACGAGATGATCAGCTACTCTTCTATCATCACCAGCAAGCAGGTCCTCCTTGTATCTCCATCAATCAGACTCGAATTCTCAGCAGACATCGACCATTCATTCGCGAGCAGAACTTTCCCCCAGATTCGCACTCCGTTTTCAACAAGTGCCCGTTGATTTGAGCGTTTATTCAGTGCGATAAGTACGTCGTTTACGAGGCGGTCAGAGGCTCGTCGAGGGCCGCGGCTCGTCTGAAAGGCCGTAAAGGTGTTAAGGTGCGATCCATATGCCGGCAAGCGGCGGCACGATGCAGGTTTAACGCCGGCATCGAAGAACGGCACCCTCGACGCCCCGTGACGCACTTAACGCAGCGGCAATAAACTCGAACGGGATCCTTTGTCGCTGAAACGTCATCGATCGGCTCCCGGCGCGGCGTCAGCCGGTAGGCGCGCCTGTGTTCGAGCAATCGAGCAGGTGAACGAGCACGTACCGAATAACGGGAGAGACTCGGCCCGTTTACCCACCCGGGAGCAACAGGTTCGACATTCGCGGGACAAAGGAGTAGCGAGCGAGTTTAACTCGGTGCCTAACCGCGTACTCGTTTCGATTAATCTCCGAATTTTGCCAATTCGCGGCTGGATCGCGTTAAACGCGACGCGGCCCGACATCGATGCGGACTTTCAGGGAGGAGATAAAAGATCGAGCCGCATATCCGAGTGGAATGGAGGCTCTGGATTTGATGGTGCGCCTCGCGATAAGTAGGCGCGATTTAGGTGCACGAGTGTATCGAGAAGAGGAGACCGGGGTGATCGAGTTTGAAATGGAATTTTGTTTCTGTAGGACCCCGAAACGGGTACTTGATTCATTGCAGTGTATCTTTACTTTGAAGAAGCGTTGGAAATATTTCATATGTACGCGTGCTAAGTTTCGTGGAGTCGCAGGATGTTCTTCCGTGCGACGAAGAATTTTGCGAAAGGATACGCGAGAATTATCCGCTGTATATGCGAGGCGAGTAGGAGGATAGATCGAAAGTCCTGATGGCGTATAAAATATTCCAAGCGGCCAGCTTCGGGGTAACCGAACCGAGGGCGAAGGACCGCAATCTCGGGAGTCGCGACTCTTTTCACGGTAGCCAACGCGTGTTTCGTTGCCGCTAGAATCTTCCAGGGCTGCAGAACTGGCCGGTAACTTCCCCGGAGAAACTAATTAACTTTGATTAAAGCGAAGATAAAAGTATCCGCGAGAGGATCTGAAAGCTCGCGAAGTCCCTTTTCAGGCCATCCTCGCCGGCGGACTTCCCCCGGTTTCGCTTCTCGAAAGTGATCGACCGCCGTGGTTTTCGATAGAGCAAATTGGAGGCCGTAAAAGAGCGGGAAGATAATTACGTTCGACCTAGCCGGAGGGTGCTCGGGCCTTTCAGCCAGAAGAGCAACAGGTTCGATATCCCGTGCCTAAAAGAAGATAGCCCAAGATATCGGTACGTCGCTCCTCGGGCCACTTCTGCTTAATGGAGCCTTCCTCTACCCTGTGTCCGGACGATTCGTGTTTACCTTGGAGCCTCCTCGCTGCCTTTTCCCGCAATCCCCCCGAAGGAACTTTTCGCGGCGCAAAGAACTCTCGAATCTAATTACTTCTTGCCATCTACTCGATCGTACCTCAACCCTTTTTGGCGCGGCTGAGTCGATCGAGAGGCGCCACACGGAAAATCGGCCCGAAGGTTTCTCGCGACTGCTTTGCGAAGACTTTGGTCATCGATGATACGAACCTTCGCACCTCGCTGAGTGCCTCTATCTTCGCTCATTATCATCCTCACTCTTTGTGTAATATTATTATCTATGCGACTGTCTTTGCGTATTCTTCTTTCTTCACTACTTGACACACTGGTTGTCTCTATCGTGCGTAAGGGAGCAGGACTTTCGAAGTGATATTACAGCGATGTTATAGGATACATCGTTTCTTTGTAACGACGTATACCTGTGTATGTACAACTGTTTGTTTGCGAGCTTGCATGCGGGATGCGCGAACTAGGAGAGAAGAGAGGATTTTTAGGCATCGGGCCTCTGCAGCGCGTGGTAGGGAAAGGGCAGTGTATGGAGACGACGTAAGGGGTGTGAGAGAGTTTCAAGCGAGTGTATATACTTTTCCTATTATCATTATATATTATTTCTTCTTTTATTTTTGGACAACTCGTTTGACTTTGATCAAGAAAGAGAAAGCTTTCTTATTCAACGATCAATCGTTCTTAACGATATATCGGACAACTTTCAAAGTGACGCCAATACGTATTTGCCAACCACACATCCGCGATTCGTACAACATCGAGCGCTCAACCAAGCCACGAATGGATCAACACGTAATCGACCTCCCAGTCGCTTATCACCCGCGCCATTGGAACCTAAGCGGGCTAATACCCCACCGTCTGCATTTCCAACATACATACCAAATCTCAAGTGGACATTCCCCTCAACGATCCTCGTAGAGGCTCCTTTGAGAGGCCAGTGGAAATGGATTTTTGGCGCTGCAGGGGGAGAAACTGCGAGAAACCGGGTGGAAAAGGGCAGATCCGGGCGCACGTCGGGAACAATTTCGCGAGATGGGAAACCGAAGGTGGCCCAAACAGGAGAAAAACGAGGTCGCGAGGGATTACAGCGGTTGGACCAAGGGTATAAGTCCGGCCAGTAGTGGCGCACTGTCCGCCTCCCAGTTGCCATGGTCGCCCTTTACGAGGCGCACTGCTTCGCGGTATCCTTTTTCCTCGGTAATGAGCGCAGCACGTCCAGACCGAATACAACGCGGAGTTCATTTCGTGGCCGATGGGGGAGAGGACTTGCCGCCAGTCCTCCCCCCACCCCTGCTCACCCTCCGCGATATCCTCGGCCTTGTTGGCACTTTCGCGGAAGTCAATATCCACCGCCTGTTGCTCCACCTCCTTTCGCTCCCCCTCGTGCTTCCTCCTCTCCTTCGGCCCCTGCTCGGCTCCCTTTCTTCGTAAAACACGAGCCACCGCGGGGGCTGAGCCTGAGGGGGGCAATTTTCACGATTCTCGACCGGTCGACGAAGATCGTCAACTTGGAAGGTCGATAATCCGATCGCCCCTGACGATGCCGGTTATTACTCCGTGATTTTCCGTCTCTATTGGCTCTTACGAGGGTAATTGTTGGATTTTGACGTTTTATAAAGCTGATGATGAGTGATTTTTTCGCGAAGGTGAGAGCAGTGTAGGATTTTGATTGGAAAGGAATGATTTATTTGTTATTTTGGTGTGTGGTTAATGTGTGATTTTTTCGCGAAGATGAAAGCAGTGTGCGATTTTGTTTCTTAAAGAATGTTTGATTTATTATTAGTGTTTAGCGTGGAGTTTCGAGGTTTTAAAGTGTGTCCCTGAGAAATGTGGACCACGTCGTGGGGCCGCGTTACATGGAAAAATCCAGATCGTGAAATTTTAAGTCCGTAGCTTCGAGGAAACGTAGAAATCCATGGCACCGTCCAGCGTGGCTTCTAAAACGGACTTTATCGCCGTATATTTTCCAAATAATTGCCCGGCCAATTTCCACCGGGCATTCGTAGTTCCCTTATTTTATGCAGCCCGCACGCCTGTCTGTCAATACTGTCTTGATTTTTATTACCGCCGCACCAACACCGACCGAAGTTAACAATTCAAATACGGAAGAAACGTCGAGGTAACATTGTCTCTAAAGAATGAATGATTGTTTCTATTCTCAAGGATCGGATTTACACGTTCATTTGATTTATCATGCGCGCCCACCTCGAAGTGTTCCATTAACGCTAAACTTAATAGATCAGTCAATCATTTCTTAAAAGAAATTCTAGAACTTTGAGAGCAAGAGTTTCCCGAGATTTTCCTTTATCCTCATTTTCTTTGAGAATATATTTAATACGCTTAAATGTATCAGCAAAGTGGCTGGTGGGTTTAGCATTAAAATTGCAAGATGCATGAAGTGTTCCTTTTTAGGAAAAAAAAAAAACTTTGAAAGGACTGCCTTAGGTCGTTCGCTGGCCTTTGATGATCCGTTTACGTCACAATGGCGCGGGCTGCAGTGTCCTGTCCAAAGGGCGCGAAGCGTGGAAACAAGCGCAATAATTTATTCGCGCTTAGCGAGCTTTGATAGGGAGATAAGTCGCTAAAGAAGAAGGAAGCGCGGAAGGCGGCGGATGCATAATTCGTTTTATCAATACACGTGGACTCCTCGTGTGCGCGGATTAATAATAAAGGCGCTTTGCTCCCATCGTCATCCGCGCCTCCCCTCAAGCGTGTTTACGAGTGAAATCATTCGGTTGAGTAATGAGATTACGAGTCGCATACAGACGCGCCTGGTAAACCGATTAAACGAACGTGCAAGTGAGGAGAGCGAGGAGTGCGCTTTGCGACTGGACCGTCTCGAAACTTTCAATGTATTGCCGGGGACGAAAATCAGTCAAACGGAAGTTATTATTAATTTATATTTCTGATTACTTAATGCCAACTTATAAAAGTATTTGACCCAAGATTTTGAGATGGATTTTGAAGTACGAGAAGGTAAGAGTGGCTATAGAAATTAAGGTCCTTTGCGTGGAAAATCGAGTTTTTCTTCATCGTGGTCGTCGTGGTTATTTTGAAAATCAGGAGAAGATTTCTGATGTTACGATTAAAGCTTGTTATGGTAAGAGGAAGATGGGAGGTCCGTGGGGTTTATCTTTACATCGTATCAAGATTTTTATGAAGGTTTTATGAAAGTGATTCAAATTCGAGCATTAAAGTCTCAAATTTCGTTTTTAATAAATGGTATAACTTTTCATCGGACTGCGGACTAATTTTGGAAATTTTAGTATCCCAATGAAGTAAAAAATAAATGAATTAAAAATATGAGGAGTACCGGGGAATGTAACAAAATAAAACGGTTTACTTTATATTCGCCCTATTGTACCGCGAATGGCGGGCCACGTTGGGACAAATTAATAACGCAGTGTGTACCACTGTAATGCGAATACGGAACACGTTTAATTGTTCGATAAATAGAATGTATCATATTTTTACGCATGGGCTTTTTATGAATAAATAATTCCGCATTTTTACGATTGAAAAAGGGGAGGACTCCTTTTAATAAGCGATCCAACGTAAAATACGAATAATTCGAACAAAGCATACCATATCATGCGATAATAAAATCACACGTTCTCGACTAATTAACTCAGAGTAATTTGTAATTAGAGGAGATCTGCGACGATTAATTTTACTGAAAATCGCCTGGAAATGCGCGTCGAATGTGCGCCCGTTAACATCGCGAATAAGCTTTTGACCCTTTTATCGTGCAAGGAATAAAAACCGTTATCCAAACCAATCGCAACCGAATATACAACCATAATACGCATTCTGAATATAATCTCTCGAGCGCGTATCATTTTCCAGACTTCAAACGCTCCTTCAGTATCGGCGAAAATTTGAAATTTACAGGACTCCCGGGAATTTTACTCCGCCCCCCGCGTAAATCGTTTGGCCGTGCTTTAGCCCCGATTAAAATCGGTCGATGCGATTAATCCGCAGGCGATGTTCTCCGATAGTCCGCCTATTAACAATCGCCATTTCCCGTCGCAGCGTATGATTAATCCAGTAATTATCGTATCGGTCATTAAGCGAGCGTGCAAATAAAGTTCGTTATCGATAATTTGCGACGCGCGTAACGTAACGTAGAATTAGTTTCGTGACAATTTCAGTATCCGATATACGAGTAATTTTAACGTCACCGCGCGCACGCCGGGGCGTGAACCGTGGAATTAGGCTAATCCAGTCGAGATTTTAACCTTTTTCTTCAAGAAAATTGCATATCGAAACGCAGGCACAAATAAACCGTTTGTACGAAATTTTGTAGGTTTGTAGTACAAAGCTAGAAAAACCACAGAGAAGAAATACTCAAAGATTTTGAAGGCATGTCGATAGCAAACGTCCATTTCTGAGTATAGGATTTTTGTTGATTTGGGAAAATCTGACGAACGAGTGATTTTCTCGAGGATAAAGATTTAGGTTTAAGTCCTGAGCATGGTTCGCGCACGTTCCACGTCTGACACCCGTGCAAGATACGTCTGATAAGCAGTTCCAAAACGAAATCCTTTCGTCCCAAAATATCTTGCGCCGGGATCGGACGATATCCGCGATACGTCCAGGTGTAAACCAAACAGATTTCCATGCACGCGCGCGAATAAAATATCCGTTTCTACGATATCGGTGATTCGGATTAAAACACAAAATTGTTATTCCATCCGATACCGGGAATATAACGCGTAACCTCAAAAAGATGTTCGCGCAGATTTCTCCCAACCGCAACGCACGCGTGCGTAGGATCGATTTTATTTGTGGTGAATAAACTTTTCGATCGCTCGTAGTCCTTGCCGATCGCGATTATTCGAGCCTCTTCCCTTGGAACGACGATCGACCCCTTAACCGCGAATTTTTAATAATTCTCCATCCGGTCTTCCGGAGTTAAGTTCAGTCGACCAAATCGACATTCGCGTGCGGGAAACAGTAACCTGGCCACGGTCGTGTGGTTCGATAAGTGAATTAGGAGGGTAATAAGTAATAATTCAATTGAATGTTAATATATGGGGGAAAAATGAAGGGATTAAACGGGGAAGAACCGTGAAGGTAAAAGGCGTGAATCTACACGATTTCACCCGCACGCGAGTGTCTACTCACTCAACTGAATTTTAACTCCAAAAGACCAGATGAAGTATTATTAAACGTCCGCGAAAAGATACTCGTTATAATATTGGGTTGTTCGGAAAGTCATTTCGTTTTGTTTTTCGTTTTTCACCAACCAAAAACTACTGTGTAGAATTAATAGAACTTTTTCACACACAAGCCTTGCAATATCAGCTC
>JBCFXI010002994.1:0-13504 GCA_038496175.1 Ampulex compressa
GAGGGCCTATCTTCACCGGTTTAAGAACGACGATTCTCCAAACTGCCCAGCGGGGTGCGGAGTACCAGAGGATGCAAAATACGTGTTTTTCTGGTGCTCGCGCTTCGCTGTGCAGAGAAAGAAATTGGCAGAGAAACTGGAAATGACACCTACACCAGAGATCGTTGTACACATACATAAATTTGATTAGTCAACTTCTAGATGTAATCGGAATGATATGATTCAGTAATAGACCATACGATCAATTAAATTTTTGATATAGGAATGAGAGAGACAAAGTGTCAAATTTAATAGCAATTAAAACAGTGGAAGTTTCAGTTTTCTTTCTTAACCTCTTTCACTACCGCGAACCTCTTAAAAAGCCGTGCCAAACTTGGCCGTCGGAATGGTCACGGGAGGTGTCGAGCGGCGAAGCTCGAGTGGTACAATTTGAAACACAATACCTTACGACTGTGTTACATAGTCCTGCTTTCGTATTTACTTCACGTGATGAAAATCTTTGAAAATTGAAATAAATTTGAACAAAAAATTGACGAGTCAGGCTCGTGATATTCATGTTTGACACGAAATGTTGATCAGGAGTCAGGCTCGTAATATTCATGTTTGACACAAAATTTTCATCACGAGCTAGACTCGTCGAAGTAGTGCAAGGGGTTAAAAACAGCGCGAAGGAGATTGCGTTGTGCAGGAATACGACTGCTGTTACTAACATTAAATCGTTCGTACTCACGGTAAACAATCATATCAAAGCGACAATATACAAGCATCGTGCCCGCAGATACCGTAACACACCTACTGCGTTTGTTTCGAAAGACCATTATTTAAAAAAAAAGCTTATTTTTCAGGTTTAAGTAAAAGATGGTCAGCTTCTGACACATAGTCAATGACTGGTGCCTTTATCTTAAATGGTAAATTGTTGGACCAAAGTATCCGTCAATCTGCCCTTTCCACCGAGCTTATGTGTTTTCTTTATATTTCGCAACCGAGTGCTCATTCTCTTTTCGACATGGCCAATACACTCGCTTTTTACTCTTAGAGATTCTGAACCATTCTTTTGTCTTGTTTTCAAGCATTATAAAACCGGTGACATAATAATAAAACTTGAACAATTCCGCCACAAGCTTGAGTCTGTACCTACTGCGCGATTTACGACCTCAACCTCGGTCGATGGATGCGTCACTCTCGGCGACTGTAACTTTCTCAATTTTTCGAAATTCATTTTAAGACTTTGGGGTCATATTCTTGGATAGTTGCACTAACCGAGGGATTACCGAGGGAAAGAGGGATTACTCCACGTATTTTAATTTTATTACAAAACGAGTTTATTCACAGAATTTAGTACAATGACTTTACAGCAATATTCTCACATGAAAAAATGTTATATTTAGGAAGGAGGTACTTCGCCGTAGGTCCAAAAACACAACTTGCTCGTAAAAGTCTCGACTAATTCAAAAACACACCCTCTCTACTTAGTTATCCGTACAAGAATAATGAAGTCATTAGAATCTGTTATGCAACAGGTTGTGCTACCAGTTTTCTGCTGCATTAAACGAATAGACGTATGCCACACCGGTTCTGACCAATACAAGACCGGATTCTCATAACACGTAAGCCATATACCTGAAATCGCGAATAATTATCGTACGCCGCACACAATCAAAGTGCCCGTTGATTCCAAATAGTACAACGATTCCATTATCTGTATAGGCACAGAGATTTTCTGCTTTGTCAACTTCAGATCACGCAACAAATAATTGTCCATGTGACAAGCAATTCGCGTCTAGATCTAAACGCACAATTCTGAAGATTGGCCCTGAACTTTGTTGATGGTGGTAACAAACGCCAATCGAATTGAAAATTGTAATCTCTTAAATTGAAATGGTATATCCGTTGGAATTATAGGATTGGGAGTAATGACGACATCATCACTCTTGAAAGATTCCATGAAGTTGCTTCTAGAGCTTTGCTCATCAATTTTCTTACTGTAAGCCGCGGATCATTGTAAAGCTTTGACTTTGTTTATTTCGTAACATGATAATTGGCGGACCGATTTTTAATTGTAGTACGCGCGGTGGCATTTCTGGCAGATTCAGTGAATGCGAAAATTTTGTTGGATAATTAACCGCTTTCATATTAATGCGTTCCCAAATAGTCTGATATTTCCATGCAAATCTTGCAATGATCGATTAAGAGCTTCGAGCGATTTTTTGTACGCCATTGTGCATTCACACCAAACAATAAGTTTGCATTTCTGCCATACTTGTCCCATGCTGGATGCATTGAAAATGTTGCATGTAGCAGATTTAATAAATTGCATATACAATTGCCACTTAACCCATTCGAGACGACGATTTTTTTTGAACACGGTCCCCAGGAGCGAAATTTTTTGTTTTCTTTATATTGTTCAATTTTAATAGAAAAACACGTTTACTATGGAAATCACCCAATCGTAAGTGAATTCACATAAACAAGATCATTGCACATCGGATGTGCAGCTCGCCCCTCGGAAGATTTTTATTGCGAGGAGCGGATTGAACATCATGTGTGGAATGTAAGGTAAAATGAAAATACATCATTAAAAAATGTATAAACATTTATTTAAAAAATAGTTCGAAAATAGGGGTTAAGTATAGAACTGTCTATCGCTTGAGAATTTTTTTGTAAAACTGAACTATTACGCGTCGTCCTTGCTGGTCGGTTTATGTCGGGTAAGAAAGTATAGAGTGGTGTAAGCAAATTTCTTATTTATTCACGGTTAAAGATGGGTCAAAGAAAAGAAAAACTTATTATCTTAAGCCTTCGCTGCATGCGTATTCATAATGTTTTACATGTAAGATTGGCTTCAGATAATTTTTAGATTTTTTGGTACACAGTGAAACCAATGCCAAATTTTGTTTTCCTGTACTTTACAGATTTCATTGGTTCCAGAAAAATTTTATTTCGACGACTAGTTTACTCAGAATAACTGATAATCGGACATTAATGTCACTGCACACACGGTGTGCAGAATGGGTTAAGAGGTAACGCCACTCCAGGATTTTCAGAAAATCAATTTTTTTTGTGAATATGTTGCCTTAAACCCTTAAGAATAAGAGAAAAAAGGTTGCATAGCCCGAAGAAATCTGGAAGAGGTCATTTTGGAAAGTTTTGCCAAGGCAGCGCACTCCAAGCGTTTTTGGTTCGGTACAGCGCGCTTGAATTTAGACCTTTGCAATCATCTTTCCTATTGAGAATCATTTATTTTCGGGATTCTAGAAAGTATATAATGCATTAATCACGTTCAGAGAAGAATGAGAACTCGGTTAAAAAATTTGAAAAAAGAAGTAAAAGGTCTTGGTGGTAAAGAAAATTAACGGGCAAGCTGAGCTTTCAATATATTTAGTGAGTGCAAAAATTCGTGCGGAGTTTCAATAGATGGGGTTATGAAAAACTCGGCACGAACTTTTGCACTCAGCCGATACTACGGCTTGGTCATCCGCAGGAATCAAAATTCAATGCAAAAGATGAAAAATGAAATTTGGACAACGTTGGACCACAAGCTGTCGACAAATGAAAAGCCACAACACAACAAGTGCCCGACCGGTGAAAGTTCGTGGTATTCGTAGCAAAAGGCAAAAGCCACCAATACCTTGAATAATTATTCACACAAAGAAGCTCTTCTACAAACGCTATTTGACGTCAGCAAGATCATCTACGAAAAGTTGAGCAACAATGACCGTCTTACACGGTGTTTAGATGGTTTTACACAGAACACCAATAAAAGCTTCAGTAGTCAATAGCCCCAAAATCAACGTCAGATGGGAAAACTGTCCTGAATTTTGCAGGAAATCTTGTTGTCTGCAACTTCAATGATGAAATAAACAGTATCATGCAAATTACGGTGGCTTTAGACATGACCGTAAGGCTGAATTGTTATAACTTCTGCGTTGAGGCGGACGACCGCCGCATCGAGTTATCTGAGCAATCGCTGACCGAAGCTGCAAGAACATCTCGGTTGGCCGTGAAATCAAGCAGGAAAGATAAAGAAGTGAAAAATTTCGATTTAGAAGGGCAATTCTATAGTGCAGGAATTGCAGATTGAAGATACAATAAAATTTTCTGCTACAGAATGTTACTCGAAACTTTGAACGCGTTTTTCTCGAAATTACATTTTTCAAATTGGACGAAAGGATAACTCTGTGACGAGCACCACTCCAGTGAAAAAGAAAGGGGAGATTGGGAATTAAACCAACATTAAAATTATCAGAACCTAACGATCATTTACTTGTAATCGAATCAGCATTCCAGGCGCGACGGAAAGAGGCAGAGATTATCGGATGCCTCAAGCAACCTGACTAACATCAGTAACCCTAGTACTCCGGTGAATCGGAGCTGAACACCCGTACGATAAGGGCTCGGACAAATTGAGTCACGCTATGGAATTTTCAATGAGAAGGGGTAGCCTGGAGACGAATTTGCTGGATAGAGAGGGCAGTGCTTTTCGGACGCGCCTCAATTACCTTCGTTCATTCGACAAGTGTTATACAGTCTGTCTTAAAGTAAACAGGACTGTTTAAAAATAAGAACAAAAAATGTTTTTTTTCGGCAAAGTTGGTTTCTTTTATTCAAAATAGTCCTCTTCCGCTTCGGTACACTGATTTGCACGACTTAATAGCATTTCAAATGAGGATTTTAGGTCGTTGACCGTCATGGCACTGAGAAGGTTGGTACACGCCTTTTGAATGACCGGAACGTCAGCATAACACATGCCCTTCAATGGCTAATGAAGTTTTCCGAACAGATAGAAGTCGCACGGGGCCAGATCAAGCTAATATGGGGAATGGTTGACCGATAAAATGCGATTTTTGGTACAAAAAAAATCGGTGATGAGTTTCGATCGGTGAGACGGCGCATTATCGTGCAACAAACACCAACTCCCTTCCTCACGATATTCTGGCCGAATGCGACGAATACGATGCAACAACCGCCTTAAAACACCAAGATAAAATGGCGCGTTAATCTCTGTGCCCGGTGGAACGAATTCATGATGAACAATACCCTTTGAATCGTAAAAACAAATGAGCATTATCTTCACTTTTGACTTCACAAAACGAGATTTTTTGGTTACCGGCTCGTTTTTTGGCCTCCATTCGGAACTTTGACGATTTGTTTCCGGATCGTATTGGAAACACCACGTTTCGTCACCAGTAACAATATTGTAAAAGAAGTTTTCGTCCTTTTTAGCCTCTTTAAGGATGTCCTTCCAATGTTGGAACCTCAGCAATTTTTGGTCATCAATCAACTTGTGCGGCATAAAGTGAGCACACACCTTCCGATAGCTCAAATGGTCGGTCAAAATACGATGAATCGAATTTTTGAACATTCCCAATTCCATTTCCATAAAACGCAACGATGTTTTTGGCTGAATTTTGAGAAAATCACGCACTTTTTCGAAGCTCTCTAGCGTAATCATGAATTTCGGCTAGCCAACATGGGGGTCATCATTGATGTCTTCACGATTGTTTTTAAAGCGCATATACCATTCATGAACTCCGGGATCACAATCACGGGATAAACAATCATCACCATAAACTTGTTGCATCAATTAAAACGTTTCGGTAAACGTTTTACCGAGTTTAAAACACAACTTAACATTGGCTCTTTGTTGGATGCACATTTTTGTACCAATGAAAAAAACATACTGACATATGAGATGCCATTACTTCGGTTTCAGTGAACCAAATGTCATGAAATTTTTACTAGGAGTCTGTAAAAGATGTACCATTCGAACGCCTATAGCCACATATAGGTGACGCCACCGGAAACGTCCCTATTGACAAAGTCCTGTCCACTTTGAGACACACTGTGTATTATCCACGAGTTTAAAAGCGCGGTAGCTCTGTCGGTGTGACCTCCGACCGCCCTGATCTACGGATTTCTACGAGTAAGATCGTTACGAGTAAGACATTTGTAAAGTATTCTCTACTGGATTTTTCTTCACCGAGTAATAAGTTTCGAGATATTCACAAGGAATCGGAGGCGCACACACTTGCGTATCGAGAGCTGTGAAATATCCGGATCTCTAATCCGCATCTTTATTTTTTTCTTGCAAATCGGGATTGGTCAGAGGATCCAAGGCGCACTTGTTTGCGTATGGGAAAGCCCGACAAAATCCACGATCCATCCCAATCTAACATCGCTTTCGGAAAGCTTGAGGCGCACTCGTTTGCGTATCGGCAGACCCGAGAGGATAGGGTTGGTTTGATGAGTAGATGTACTAAGCGAAAAGTGCACGGTGGCAAGAAACCCAAAATTAAAAGATTTTACATCGAACTAGAGAAGTCAGTAAAGGCCTTTGTCGGTAAAAAAGGTTTTGTGGACAGCCTAAATCTTCTTGAATTTCCTGCATTCATCCTTGAACCTTTTGTCGAACATCCACATTCCTACAGGGATTTTGTAAGAGAATTCGCCCAACCTTTGAAAATTTTGCCCAGAATCACTAACCGATTCGCCTCATCCCAGGGAAGTGTCGCGTAGCACGTTTGAACCGAAAAGTATTGAACTCCTGTATCCCAGATAATACGAAATCGGCAGGGAGCGGTAGAGTCGTGACAACTCCTACATATCTTCATCGATTCTTTCGAAATTTTGAGAGTGACTTGTCAGATACATTATCTGTCGAATATTGTATGGATTTTGCGATAATTTGAAAACTTTCTTCCGTATAAACAGTTTTTCGGTGGAATTTGTAGGTAAAAATGAACTTTTTTTTTCAAACGAGCACCATTTTGCAGGAAAATGGTATTTTCAAATTTTCGTATGTACTTCGACAGCTTTTGGGATACGTTACTTAAAAATTTTTTATTTTTTGTTCTAGCAATCCTTTGAAATCGGTTGAAAATTTTTTCACGATTTCTAAGCACAAATCTACAATCATTTTCAACGCTGTGTTGTAGATTTATAGATGTGACGTATTGCACGCATCATTAATGCATACATCCTAGTGCCGGTCGTTCTCCAATCACTTAAAAACTTGATATACACTGCGAAAAGTACCATGTGCAATGCCATTGATAATTCTCAATTGCTGTAAAGACGTTAGACCGGGCACCAATAGCATGCGAAGAAAGAAACATTCATCATATTTTAAGGCACAACTTTATGCAAATCGTATAAACGTTGGCATCGAGTATTTCAGCGCATGTTACATTGACAATTTTGTTTGACATGACTTTGTTATTGAACCAAAGTAATATATGTGTGTGTCGCAATCCTCTCTTTTGCCATTCCACTCAGTACATCCAGCAGCGCACAGGCCCAAACACTTCATGTTTTACCATGAAATCTATCGACGATTTTAGCTTTCTGAAAGCACGTACTGTAATGGCATACCTATCCATCTGCGCTTGTCCAGGAAGTAAGAGCTGCTGTATATCGTCTCAAGCTTGATTACATGTGAATGTAATGAATAAGTTTGGAGGCCCGTAGTGATGAACATACGCAATTGTATCTTGAACATACTTATGCATATGACGTGGACTGCCGATATGAAGATGACGAAATCGTTAGTCTTCCAACATTACTTGTATTACCGTAATTTACAACTGCATCTCGCAAATGAACGTATTCTTCAAAGTAAAGCTTGATCTGATTCAAACGGGTGAACATCAAACGTTCTGTTTCGATTTTTGCATACGTATCTACGATGTATTGCTGGAACAATTGGCGGTATTTCGAAATGTGATTATCTTCGTTCTCTCGAATCATTAATTGGTATATATAATATAATAGTTCATTACACAGCATTTTTCCTCTTTTTTCCGTCCCTGATTCGATTTATTATCTTAAGTTTGAAATGATATCCATCGGTACCGGCCCAAATCAAGATTTGGATATTGCAGGGTATTGTATATCGGTGACTCCCGCAACATTTGTCAATTGATCGTTTCTCCAGTAAAAAACAATGTCTCTAGTTTGGAATTGATCTCTAACTAGAATAATTTCCACTTCGTCTATAGTTGTAGCATTTAATTTTCGCACATGTTCTCCAACAGGCGTTTTGCCTGCATGAATAACAAATAACAAATTGAAAGCATGAGTTGTATTTCCTAATATTAGATAGAAAACGCTTTGTTTCGGCGGTATATCCGACAAACTTGTCAGTTCTCCAAGTTGAGACGGTTTACTCTTTACAATGGCGCAACATCTTCCTCCTTCCATTTCTTCATTTAATTTCAGAGCCTTTCAATAAGGACACACCTCAATCATATTGCCGATGAGAACACGCCGGTTCAAAGTATGATCATCAGATGGGTTGTTTTTTCTTTTTAATTCATTTTTCGACACCGATTGCTAAGGTCATTTGGCCTACTGTTTAAGGTAGGTTCCGAACCATCAGAGCTACGGTATACATATGACATAGAAAAACCAGAAGTGACGGGCGGGAGTCGAACCCGGGTCTGCCGCGTGGCAGTCTGAGCCTCTATCCACTACACCACCGTAGCTCCTAGTTGAGTTGTACCGGAATGCAAGGCGATTGTGATCACGTGATTGCTGAGGACGGAGTCGTATTTGACCCTGATCTGCTATTTCTTATTCACGTCTTTCAGCCATTCTTGGCCTGTCGCGTTCATTTTGTTGAGAACAAAGCAGATCTGATACTGCTGATCGTACTCGCCTTGCTCGCAACCGTGTATCGTAAAGTTCGGTTGCACGTCAGTTTGTTACTTGCCCAGCACGTATTTGAGCCTTTTCTCGTCTCCTTCATTTGTTCGCCGATGTCCGTTCTTCCACAGTTTGATTATAAATTACTCTTCGCGCTGCTTCCGGCCTGCGAGAACGATGATGTAAGTTTGATCTTGTGCGAGGCATTATTTGGATGAACTGAAGCAGATTGATTGCGCTGAAAACGGAGAAAGTTATAACATAAATATAAAAAATTGCGAAACATAAAGAAATGAAAAAACACGAAATAAAAAACAAAGAAACAACAAAAAAAAAAACAAAAAATCGAAAGGAAATATTTCAGTTTAATCGTAGATTAGTCGACGCAGCTTAATTTCTCCGTCAATTCATTGTAATTTACAGAAAAATAGTTAAAAGAACGAAATAAAAAACAATGAGAGAAGAAATGAATAACCTATCGTGGCGAAATGAACGCTATAGTAAATAACACAGCTTAAGTCCCACGAAATATCGCATAAAATAATGAAATAAAAATGAAGATAAATCAAAATCTATGTAAATTCAATATAACAATGCAATCGTAAACGCTTAAATATGTGTGCGCGCGCGTGTTTGTGTGTGTGTGTAAACGGGGAAACTTTCCGTTTAGTATGAATCTATTGGCATGATTGATTTCGAAAGTAAACTGACGGATCTGAAAAACGACCTTCGTATTTTTAGTAATGCACGTAGTTCATTCTGTACAATTTGATCTGTGTAATTTTTAACGCCTAAATTGACGACTTGAAAACCAATTTTCATAGGTAAGATTGTATATTGATTTTTGTTGTATTATATATTATCATCTCATTTATGTAAATAAAATTCATAGAACATTGGTCGAGTGGTTCATTTCAAGGAGTAATTGAGCCAGGTTACAAATTGGTTTTCCGTCATAATACAAGATGGCCGCTGTTCAAGTCAAGATTAAGATCGCTAAAGAAGAGTTGAGAAAAGGAACAATCGTAAACAGAGTGAAGTCAATTCGTCTGGCAAACGAGAACATAACCTTTACCTTTCCACCTGAATTACAGCATCGAGATTTACATAATAATCTGTTTATTTTAAACACGATAAAGAATGCATGTAAGTCAATGTCTAAGAAAGGTCAATTTAGAAATATTTTAATAACTTTACCATCAGAGATGATTCTCCTTTATTTTGACGAGAAAAATTCAATTTAGTATTCAATGATATATACTTGAAAGAGGAAAATATAACTTTAGACACAGCTACAGCAGAAATTCACCAAGAAGATTTGATATCATTAGTAAAAAATTTGTCACTTCATATAACTGAAAGAGGAAATAAAGAACCGAATTTAAGTCATATTCAGAAAGATTTCGTATTAGATAAATTCACAGGCAAGCAAAATGCTAATGAATGGATGAATTTTTTCGGACAAGAATGTCTAAGAAATAAAATAGATTCTGATGAAAAAAAAATTCAAGTATTACGTTTGTTTGTTCAAAACAATGCAAAAGAATGGTATTCGGCAAACCATTCGATAGTGATTGGACAGATTGGAAAAAATCATTCAGGGAAACGTATGCTGATAAAAGTATAAATAAATAAAAGTATAAATGGAGCAGCGGATTATTTCTAGACTATGCATTAAGAAAAGAAAATCTGCTGCTTGAAACAGAGTCAAAAATGTCAGTTTATTCGAGAATAAATCATATAGTAATTGGGTAACCAACATATGTACAGGATAAACTAGACAAAGAGGAAATATCAACAACAGAAAAATTAATGAACCAGTTAAGAAGATACGCGCAATCCCCGATAAAAGGGCCAAAACGTGAAAAACAGGAAATAAAAAAAGTGCCGATGAAAGGAGGGAAAGAAAACCATGTGGGATATGTGAATCCCAAGGAAAATATAATCCTTACCATCCAGCAGAATTGTGTTGGAACAAACCTAGAGGTTATGAAAAGACAAGTACCAATACAGTTGAATTAGAGCTAGAGAAAGAAATAGAAAATAAACAGACAAAAACCGAGTAAGCATACCACTAATCAGGATTAGAGTTATGTTGGATAATAAAAAGGAAGTAGCAGCAGTATATGATAGTGGCTCTAATATAACAGTAATAAATGAAAAGGTGATAAGAGAACTAAGAAAATCAGTTTCAAAAAGTAAGGAATTACTCCATACGATCAGTGATGTGCAAGGTAAAGTAAAGAAAACTAAAATGACAATAAGAATAAATAAAATGGAGCATCAAGTACAAGTCTATGTAGTAAAAAATAATAATTTCTCTTATTATTGGGTTTGCACGCAATTGAACAGTTTAAACTAGTTCAAGATGAAAATTTTAGAATATTTCAGAGAATAAAAGGAAAGTTAGGAGAAATCGAACGGATAAGGGAAAAGCCAGGTAAAGCATGGCCAACGGTGGCGGCAGAATGCACAAGGGAATACAATCAATCCATTCATAGTGTAACAAAATTCGCACCAGAATATCTTTTGACAGGAAAAGATTCCAGAATAGTACCTATCGAACTGGAAATTAAACGAGATTTAAATAAAGATCAACCTGCTGGTTATCATCGATTGCTTGGGGAAGCTTATAGCACTCATTCTTCGTAGTAGAATACCGTAATACGTAATACCGTACGTAGCAACGGTAGAATGGAGGTTTGGTCAATAAAAAAATGGCGATATGGATATGCAGGACAAGGACAAAGGACGCCCAGCAAAACAGTGTGAAGATGCAGAGTTGCAGACATTGTTGAGACAAGATCTTACTCAAACACAACAACTCGCATAAGGGTTAGGCGTTACAAACGTCAATCATGCCATGGGAGAGATGCAGAAAGAGGGCAAACAGGTTCCGCATGAACTGAACAAGAGGCAACAAGAGAACTGCAAAATCAAGTACGAATTGCTGTTTCAACGACAAGACATAACGAGATTCATGCTGTTGACGCACACGGGTACTCTTCGCAATTTTTTCTCGTGCGGGTTAGGAACAAACGAAACTCAACGTCTAACCCAAAAGTGCAGTAATTTTAATAAGCTGAATATATACACAAACTCGGCGATGAATAAAAATGGTTAACAAGGTTTTAATTATAATAAGCGACCGCGATCTGTCCTGTTACTTCGCGATTCACTCAAATGCCTGTCAGCTGAATCACGCGAATGACTCGCGCAATGTCCTGTTAATGACTCGCACCAATTTCTGTTAATGTTAGCGGCCGCAACCAATATCTGTTAGTTAGTGACTCTGATTCCTGTTAAAGAGTCACTCCAAGTTCTGTTACTATGGATGATCGCGGTCGATGCCTGTTAGTTTGCGACTGACTGTTCGTCTCTACGACAGTGATTTTGTTAGATTTGTGAAAACGTTTGGATGGTTTGATAGGGAGCCTAACTCGGTCTTCTAAGGCGGAGCTTCCAAAAAGTTGGCTTTCGCGTGACTACTATTGGTTTGCAAGGGTTTTTCCGCGATCTCTGCGTTGTTATTGGCAGGCTGCTATCTTAGGAAAAACACAGGCCTGCTGATTGCCAGATTTCCTCTTGCTGACCGTTTTGGGAACGTTGAACGTGATCGAAAACAATAGGAGTGCACGTGTGGCAATGGCGGGTGGAAGCCAAGCTTAGGCCAGGAAAAAACCGTTGCTTTATTGCCCGAAAGACCTCCGACGATGAGCAGAGGCCTGGTAATTAAGATTAGGACCGGACAACTTAGTACCGTTCACTGTTAGCAAAACAAGGCAATAAAACAGGGAATTCCCGGCTCGGTCTCTCATGCCTTTGTTGCGCAGTTGCATCTGGACCCCGGGCCATTGCAGGGGCCCCGAACGCAGACACCCGACGATACGTCGGAACACATGCATCGTATTGTAAGGGGAGATAAGAAGTGGATTTTCCTTAACAATCCTAAGCAGAAAAAAGCATGGGTTAACCCAGGTGAAGCAGTTCTATCAACGCCACGGCCTGATCGTTTTTGGTAGTACCACAAAGCAGTCGTGTATCATGAACTGGTAAAACCAGGAGAAACTATTAACGGGGAGCGCTATAGGGAAAAATACATTAACTTAAACCATGCTCTCATCGAAAAACGGCTGGATTGAGCAAGACGACGTGGCAAGATGATTCGGCTGCGCGACAACGCACCGACATACCCCATGAAATTCGATAAAGAAACATTATCTGCGTTAACCGTTTTAATGCCACGCAGTGCGATTGCGCTGTTCGCGTACTGTGGTAAACTGTGTCGCGGTATTTGGTCACAATCGACAATTCACAACGTGCTCGGTCTCGAATGTATCTTGTTGCGAGTCTGTTAGAGTTTCCTTACTAATTTTTTTCGAATAATCGTAAACAACCTACATAATTAGCAGCCTTTCTTTAACACATCGAGTCCTAAGGGTTATTTTTAACAATATTTTGACGAAAAAAAGGAGCAGCGCGACCGCGTCGATCGGCGTTACTCGCACATAAATGAAGGAAGCGCTACCGCGCATAATGGCACATTCTAATACGGATTTTTAAAAACCCTTGGCACTAAAACGGATAAAGTGAGATGTGTTCCGACTATCATTTGTTCCGATCGATGGCACATGTATAGGTTGACGAGCACTTCACTAATTTCAAAGAAGTCAAAAAGGAGGTCGTCGCCTACTTTGCCTCGAAGCCGGAAGAGTTTTATCGGAAAGGCATTCACCAATTGCCTGAAGAATGGCAAACGTACATTGATTCAACGCCACATACTTTGAATAAATCGAATACCATTTTCAAATTCAAATATTGCAATAAATTTCACCATAATATGCTGCATTTCATATATATA
>JBCFXI010002995.1:0-13499 GCA_038496175.1 Ampulex compressa
ATATATATATAATGTCCTTCGTTTTGAATACTTTAATTTGCTGAATTATAAAAGATGTGCAAAATGTGTAACCTTTTAAGTACGACAAGCCACTATAGTGGCTTTCGCGGATGTCATCTTTCAGAACGACGCGCCAATACAGTGGCTCGCTCTAGTAGCTCATTAGCTCACCGTTTGAATTAAATAGTCGTCTTCGTATGCATTGCTTCAAACTTCTTTTGTCTTCATACCGATTTAAAGCAGACTTAACAGTTGTAACGATTTTACAAAGTGTGCTACGAAGAAAATTCAAAGCAGTTAGGGAGAATAAGTACAACGAATTCTGCTAGAAAAGTGGTAACATATTAAGCTGATTATATTGGTTCATTTTTTCTTTGCGTAGAGTACTTCAATGTGATTTATTGCAACATACACTGAAAAAATGCATATTTTTCACACGTTAATAAAATTATTTTGATATGTTCCATATGCCATTAATTTCTTCAAACCATTATAATAACAATAGTATTATTGAAGAATTGATTATTATCGATATTTATTCTAATTATGTATTTTTACTATTGGCCGCATCGCCGGTCACTGGTAAACCCTATGGCCAGTGATGCCAGGACGTGGGATTTTTCGCACTCTTGCACCCTACCGCAATCTCAGTAACATATGTATACTCGTATATACTTTACTCAAATACGGGGTGTCGTTAGACCCCCGTGACAATTTAAATACGGCAGAAATTACAGGAAGAGGACATTTTTAATAGAAATAACATATTTACATGGAAATAAATAAATATTTATTTTTTTATTATTTTGTACATCTGCAGCCGATTTATTACACGAATACCAACATTCGTTGCGAGAGTAAGGGAAACTGCAGAAAACCTTACTAGTATTCAAACAAGAACGTATATAAAACATATAGTACGCCAGAACATACTATATTACATAATAAATTAAAATTGTTTTAAAAAAATATGCCCCGGTGAAGCGACACCAGGAGATTGCTAGGGGAACCATGTGATTAATTATTTGAAAAGCTATATTGTACCCCGCGTAAAAAGCAGCTAACTTTATTTTGGCTGCTTTGACTTTATGAACATGGTCCAAATCAGAATTAATATCAACTTTTGGTAATAAAACGGATAGTATGATATCACAGATTTTATTTGTATTTTTGATGTGGAATTTAGACCGCGAATGTTTAATAAGTTCGGATTTTCTGCATGCCAAGACTTTATTGCAAGCCGTGCAGAAAGCTTTTTTTATTATTATCCTCCATTTTTAATCAGTCTTTGAATATATTACCTATTGTTACGCATAGGTACGTCCATGGAAAGTACCGCCGCCGAGTTGTGACGTGGTATGCGCATGCGCACGAACGCTCCCACGTGGGAAAAATCCCGTCCTGGCATCACTGTCTACAGCAGCCAACATGTTAAACTTAGTTCGCGTCAGACTCTGCCGTCCCGAGAAATAGCTTCGCGCAAAATTCTGCCGTATCTAAAAGATTAAAAACTATTTACATTATTTTTACATTTCTACGTATCTCTTTTTTTCATCACTTGCGTATTTTATACGTCTGCTTATTATCGTACATAAATGAAAGCTATGCATTGCATACCGAAATACTTTGCGATGCAGGCACTAATTCAATTCAAATTGCGATCCAATTGTAATGCACTTTCGTGTATGCCTAAATTTTCAAAAGAGGTAAAATCAAAAGTTTAATTAAAATTTAATTGTAACGAGAAATCATTGTTAAAAATTGTGAAATTATTAAGCAGAACGGTGCCCACCGCTTCCTCGCAAACGATTCAAAATGATATCGAACAGTAGATAAAACAGTCAACTACTGCGAATGATTGTGGTATAAATTAACATGTAAGCAGAAGCTAGTTTGCATAATCGTTAAATAAAATCTTCCTTCTAGTTGTTTCCTGTGCTTCGATAATGTACCGTGGTTGTCGAATTGGCATATTACGCTCAATTCTAGTATCAATTTTTTCAGAAACCATGCAGTCCTCGTAAAAATGTTTGAGCGACGATAATATGTCAACTTTCCAAAATGTATCGTCGTATTCAACATTGCAAACTTCATTCTAAAAGTTGTCCACATTGCAAAAATACAATACCGTTTTTGCGTTATGTAGAGTTAACCTCGTATTTGGAAATACTATGCGTATTTTTCATTCGTCATAGTGTGTTGTGTTTATAAAAAGAAAAACGATTAATATTCACCATCTTATTAATTATTGCGTCATCAGGAGACGTGTTTCGCGGCGCATAAGGACATTTCGACGACAGTATTGTCTGCAATAATGCCATTAGATGTTGTC
Source organism: Ampulex compressa (assembly GCA_038496175.1). NCBI lineage: Eukaryota > Metazoa > Arthropoda > Insecta > Hymenoptera > Ampulicidae > Ampulex > Ampulex compressa. The sequence goes on from JBCFXI010002995.1 coordinate 2,333, forward strand.
TCAAAATATAGAAATTCTGTATCAATAAATAAACCACAATCGTTTATTTTTATTCCTAAAGTCTTCTCCAATTACTCCAGTGCCAATGTCTCTTTTTCTTTACCCCACTCAACGACGGGATTCCTACTCGACACACACGCGCGCGCGCACGCACGCAGGTCCTAAGTGTGAAAGAAAGGACGACGGAGGCGGGAAGAATCGCCTTTCGGGGTTTCTGCCAGTGCAGGGCACACTTTCGCGTCGAACTGTCATGGAGAACCAGAGCATAGATTTGGGTAAGACTTCTTATATACCGTATTAAGAGTTGTAGGAAAAATATGATTTATATTTATGCTAAACCTCAACCGATATCATTTATTTTTGGTGTAGGATGTGGGTGGTTCCTTTCGCGGATGCCGGCACCGCAACTAACGTCACCTGCCGCAAGTACGTTGCCGTTTCCACCGGCACCAGGACGAATATCAGCACCAGCACCGGTACCAAAGCCGGAATCAATACCAGTAGCAACACCAGTACCGGCAACAACACCGTTACCGACACCGACACTGGCGTCAACATAAGCACTATCGGCACTTGCGACAGCAGCAACATTAATTAGAAAATAATCCTCAATTATGCCAATAAATAATCAGTAATTGTGGGAAGAAATAATTTCACCCTGCTGATATTCAGTTATGAATTAAAGGGCACAAGAGTTGTAATAAAATAAAGTAAAAGCTTACTGTATTAGCAGAAACTACATTAACGCTTTGCACTCGAGAAAAGCCTTTCTTACCATTCGGTTTTACATTATAATTTAAGGGAGTTTGGTTTATTTAGGTTTGGTTTGGGCAATATTGCTTTGTGAATCCATTTCTAAGCCCTTTGTGTGTATTGTTATAAAGTATGGAATATCACCCCTTAAAAATAGCTATAATATTGTTGCGCCGGGGTGTGCTCGCTGATGACTGCATTACACTAACACAACACACTAAGAATAAAAGGAACGGGAATGTTTATTCAAATACAATATCGTTTGCGTAAAGATAAGATCGCGTCCGGCAAACTCGAAGTCGGCGCGCTATTTCTGTTGCCAACAAGCCCATTGACAACCGTCGCTCTGCTAGCGTAACGCGGCATCTTCAGCCGGCGTTACAATATTATCTGATCTTGGCCTGCCAAGTCGAGGATGCATCTTGGATATTGCTTTATAAAATACTACCAAGCAAAATTATAGAACCTAATATTTAACAAATGTCCTTGTTTTAAATATAAAGATATGTAGAATGTTAAGATATAAAAGATTAAATCGTTAAATTGGGTCTGAAATCATTTTATATTAACTGTAAGGAATTCATGAAATAAGCGGGAAATCATCTCAAATTGTACGTTCGTCCGAGTGAAAATGGCCTCGAGAGGAAAGAGATTAATAACATCTAAAAACTAGAAGTGTGGAATGGAATGGAAAAATAGATGAAGATAAAATCGATGCATTCATGCCGTTCATTCATCATTTCAATGCTGTCGGAGGAGGCAACAGTGTTACATTTTGTATCTATGGGCCGTGAAATAAATGTATGTTTTGTTTCAAACGCAGACAACGAGAACTACCGAAAAATGACGGCTATAACACCAATGACGGCGAGAACGAGAACGTCTGGCCCGGACAACCTACCACCAAGCTGTTTTATCTCTATCATTATCTTTGTTAAATATACTGTGTTATTCATTTAAATCTTATGGCTCAATTTCATGCATCGCATATTTTCCTCACTTAATTTTCCGCACCCTTGCAAACAATTTTTTTTGTGAAAATATTACGTCGGTACATAATAAAAAACATGCAGCAGGAAATATGATAAAAGTGAATTCTATTTTATTAGATTATTTCAAATGTCTGTTTCGCTATCTGAACGCAGCTGCTTCATCTAGCAATATTTAAACAAATATAAAACAACCTGTAAATGTAGACGCACTCGACATGTCTTACTCTCGTTTGCTACGTTGCCTTTTGACATTGCCAACAAAACATAATGCCGAGCAATGCCTACCGAACTTCTCTGCCTTGATAAAATTTGCCGGGCAAATCCAGAGTGGAAAACGCATAAGCGGGCATTAACCCTTTGCACTCGAGGCCTTTTTCGCTTGCGCGAACCAGCAACTCGAAACAATTTCGGCCAAATTAGGGAAACATTTTACAAGTACTATAAAGTCTATAAGTACTATAAGCAAATAAACGTATACAGATAACAAATTTCACCAATTTGTTCATTTTTATATCGAAAACAACAAAATTTTTTAAATATTGCACTCTATAATTAGTTTTCGTGTAATATTTCTTTAAACAATCTCCAAGATGCATCCTAGGTTTATCAGGGCACGTATCACAGTAATACGTTACTTCCCGCCTACCTCCAGGCGTGTTGCGGTCAGAGCAAATCTTGCAGTCCCTTTTTGGCTCTTTTAGTATTATATGAAGCTATCCATTTATTCGATTTTATCGGAATGCGACGTAGACGCTTGCTGATGATGCTAACGGTGCTGACGATATGATCCTCTCAATTGCTCGACAACTGTTTTTAGATATTGCAAATGGTTAAGTGGCTTTTCGCCGTTTTTGGTATTTTGTAGTTTGTACAGAATGAAAGAATGTTTCTTAGGATTGTATTTAAAAAAAAGAAATTCGGCCCTTGAATTTTATCGTTGAATCGCCCACGCATATATGCTCGCCCGGTATAAAATAATCCAAGAACTTTGAGTTGATATAGTCTAAAAAGCAACTTACTCGTTGGAGGCGCGTTCCCGGATTTGTGTTGCATGTTGAAATAGTTTTTAAATGCAGCATCCAGAATATTTGGCTAAATCAGTCTCCTGTGAATGTATCCGAATAGAAAAGAATATAACCGACGTTATTCTTTGACCAATATTCTTGCAAATTGGCCAACGGCATTGTGCTCATATTGATTATCACAGCAATAAATGCCCAGAATTCTGCGTTATTCACGTCACGCCAGTTTTGCCATATCGAGTTTGCAGATAGCGTTTTCCTTTCCAATTTTTGTTTTACATATTAATTCTTTTTTACGAAGGCATTGGTAAAAAACAGTTTCAAATATATATAGTTCGTTTATATTAAACGAAGAATACATTAGTTCGTTTATATTAAAAACAATTCGAGTTACAAAAGAGTGTAGCACCGTAGCCTCGTTGCGGCTAATGATCGATGCCGCTAAAGTCATATACAATAACAACAATAACCGTAGCCTCGTCGCTCGAGTTGTAATATACACCTCTTTCTTTCCACATATCGAGTTACTACTAAGGTCATAACATATGACACTTCAAATCGGCCGAAAGCATCATCGGCCCTTCGCGCGTTGACACTTAAAATCGGCCGGGCGCCGTACAGGCGCCGCTCGAGTTGCCACATCAAAACGGCCGGGCGCCGGATCGGCGCCGCTCGAGTGCAAAGGGTTAATATATTTCGCCACGCGGCCTTTCGCCAACTGCTTACGCATCGCATCGGAAGAACATCCAGAGAATCTCATGCTTTGAACTCCATGATTCATATTTATACTCGAATAGCGTTATCGGTTTTTCTTGTAAAATCGAGAAATGAAATATTTCCCTGTTTGCTATATATGAATATATGATAGTAGAAAAATGTTACGCACATCTGAAAACAAATTATGTCAAATGATTTTCAGTGAAAAGTTTTTTTTGCTATAATTTTAGAAAAGAAGAATACACGTAAAAAGATATCTATAAAGGAACAGCATTATAAAAAATTGCACAGCAATCGATAATTTGTGTTTTGAGATTAATATTGGTTCGTTTTCATGGTATACAAAATTGATTGTAGTAACAATATTCGAGCAGTAAAGGGCTAAAATCAGCATGATTCTAATGACAGAAAAATAAAATATGTTTGAATTAATGTTGTACATTTTCATTACATTTCTATAAATCACAGTATCGTCGGTCAACAGTAACATAGTGCCATCGTTCAGATAAACGTCACTTGCCAGTGACATCCTATTGGTGTAACGCGTAAAGCTGTAAGCAAATGCCAGTGATAAAACCTGTCGGCGTCACACAAAAAGTCTTAATTACTCGTGCGGACGAGAAGACAAACTAATTTTTCTGCTTATATTGTTTTACACGGACAAAAAAGAACTCAGTTCAGCGGAAATTGAACTCTGGTCCAAAAATGTTTAATCTGTTATGCTTTCCAAGCTACTACAGACGTTCTTAAATGAATTTTTTCATTCCCGGTATATGTCGGATTATATGACTCAAACTACGTACATCTGTCTTAAAATTTATGAGCTGTCTAAAGCTAATTTTTCAGTTGCAGATAATACAGTCCAGCGCCGTTATCGATTAGGCACCGGTCTTTGCATAATTATCGTCTCCAACAACAATGTTGTCAGGTGGCATTATGTCACAAGAAGTATCAAAATATCGAAAGGCAGGTGATGCCACAGAGGACGGGCCAAATACATGGTTCATTATGAAAGTAATGCGCATGATTTTATTGTGACACGACTATCCATTACAGCAGGGTAAAATGGGTCGGGAAATGTGGTAAAGGCTCTGCCCTTCCAATGGAATCGGTCGTCAGTTTACTCCGAGCAGTCTAAGTGGAAAGACCTGTTTCTGTGTTAAGCGTGTTTTTCGACTTTGTGACACGGCGTGATGGAGCGTTCGCTTCAACAGCGATACAGAATCAAGTTTTGTGTGTGACTTAAAAAGAGTGTAACCGAAACATTCCAGATGCTTCAAAAGGACTTCAAGAACGACTGAATTTCTATGTCACAGTGCGGGAGATGGCACAAGGCGTTCGAGAAGGGCCGGGAAGAGATCGTCGACAAACCCTGTCGAAGATTCTTTTAAAAACGTTGGTCACTTCGTTCCTCTTAGGTTTAAGCGGAACCAGCCAGACGTATTTTGAAAAGGCGTGTATGACCGTTAGTGGGTAGTGGAAACCGGCATTCATACGAGTATAAGCCGCATGTTAACGATATCCGTTTAATACTGTTGGAAAAGAATAATTTCGTCGGTGTTGGGTTCACGACGAATATTGATAAGTCGCTGAAAAAGCAAAACACGGTCGTATGATATAGAAATTTCGAGAGACGCGCTTGAGAGACGGTGCGTGTAAAAATAAGCTGTTCTGTGAATTTTCTCTGTTAAATCTTCTAATAAACTTTATTGTTGTTTTCATAACGGTGACCTTATATTATTTCGACCACGTGGCCAAACTTCCACTCCAACAGGTTATGGGCCCAGGACTGTGGTTTTGAAAAGTAAAAAAATACGTAAAGAAAAAAAAAAAACTTAAAAATGGCGAAGGCCACAACGGAAGATGTAAATCAAGTGGAGAAACTGAACGGAGTGGACAATTTTCAATTGTGGAAATTTGAAGTGTCTATCCTGCTTAAAGCTAGTGAACTATACGCAACAGTTACAGAAACTCCTCCGGCCACCGTGAACGATGCCTGGAAGAAAAAGGATGCGAATGCGCAAAAGATTATTGCACTGTCTCTCGGTAAGAAACCATTGATGCATGTATTAAATTGTGTAACGGCCCATTCGATGTGGAATAAATTGTGCTCAATTTACGAACGCGATAGCGAACAACGGAAATACGGTCTCATGCAGGAATTTTTTAGCTGTACAATGGACAAAAGTTCAGATATAGCAACGTATATTAGTAAAATTGAAAATATCGCGTACAGACTTAAAGCGCTGGGCGCGGAAGTGACAGATTCGATGCTAGTGTCCAAAATACTGGTCACCTTGCCGGATGCATTTAGGTCATTTGTTACTGCGTGGGAATCAACACCGCAATCTGAGCAGACGATGGAAAATTTAACGGCCCGACTGTTTTCAGAAGAAGCGAGAAATGTAGAGCACAGCGAAAGTGAAAATGCCGTCGCGTTTAAGACCTCCGACAGAAAATGCTACAAATGTAACGCGACGGGACATAAAAAATTCAAAGAAATTAACGACAGACGTTGTTTTAGATGCAATAGAACCGGTCATTTTGCAAGGACGTGTCCGAATCAAGACTTGAGTGAAAAGCTCATGCACTGTAGGATATGTAAAAAAAATAATCATCAAGAAAAAGATTGTTTCTTTCGAGATAGAAGAAGTAAAAGACAAGTCAGCGAAACTAAAAAAGTTTCGTTTCTAGTGAACAATAGCTGCGATGTGAAATGGATCGTGGACTCAGGGACAACGTCACACATGGTAAACGAAAGGAATCATCTGACGAACTACAGGAAAGAAACTTCGACGATTGGCGTAGCCAAAGCAAATCAAACAATGACGTCGAAAGGCATAGGCACTGTAGAGTTGGAAAACTGTATTTTACAAAATGTAATGTATATCCCTGAATTAAGCGCGAATCTTCTCTCAGTAAGCGCCATTACCAAAAATGGTGGAAAAGTAATTTTTGCTGATAATAAAGTAGTAGTGAAAAAGAATGATGTGAATATTCTGCAGGGCAGAAAACAAGAGAACGGTCTGTACGAAGTAAAATTTAGCTCAAAGATAAAGGAAGAATCACATGCAGCTGGCGAACTGGGAGAGATGGAAAAATGGCACCGGAGACTCGGACATCTAAGTTTTGATGCAATAAAGAATCTGTTGAAAATCTCGGAAGGTATAAATTTCTTTGGAAAAGACCTCGGTAATATTGAAACAACATGTGAAACGTGCTTAAAGGCAAAACAAACCAGACTACCATTTGAAGGACAGAGATCAAGAGCCAAACGACCATTGGAATTAATACACACGGATCTGTGCGGCCCTGTGGAAACATCGACGTGGGACAATAAGAAATATATTTTGACACTGTTGGATTTTGAAGGACAGAGATCAAGAGCCAAACGACCATTGGAATTAATACACACGGATCTGTGCGGCCCTGTGGAAACATCGACGTGGGACAATAAGAAATATATTTTGACACTGTTGGATGATTATACGCATTATACAATGATATATTTGTTGAAGAACAAACACGAAGTACCGGAAAGTATAAAAGAATATACTCAGTGTGTAGAAACTAAATGGAATTTGAAAATAGCTAAAATAAGAAGCGACAACGGGCGCGAGTATGTAAATAAAAATCTTCAAGAATGGTGCAAAAGGAAAGGAATTATTATGGACTATACCGTTCCGTATACACCACAACTAAATGGAAAGGCTGAACGGCTAAATCGCACCCTCCTAGAAAAAATCAGAGCCTTGCTGTGTGAATCCAAGTTAAAAAAGGAAATGTGGGGAGAAGCAGCTTATACGGCCACGTATCTATTAAATAGAAGTCCCACGAAGTCTCTGACGACGACGCCATACGAACAATGGACCGAAAAGAGACCAGATTTCAGCAAACTGAAACAATTCGGATGTACAGCATTTTCAAAGATTTTGGGTCCGCTAAAAAAATTGGAAAATCGGAGCAAGAAGTTAATTTTTGTTGGTTATGCTCCGAACGGCTACAGGCTGTGGGACTCCGAAAAAAGAAAAGTGATAATCTCTCGGGATATCAAATTCAAAGAAGAAGAGAAATTCGAAACAACAAATGGAGAAAGTATAGCCACAGTAAGAACGAGTTGTGAAAAAGAGGACTCAGACAACGAACTAGAGATACAGCAAGAAAGTGAATCTGACTCTGACTCCGATCAATTAAAAGAGGATGCAAGCATAAAAGTGATCTTTGATGAAGACTCAGAAGAAGTCAAAGAAGGCAAAGAAAATACGCATCGAACAAGAAAATCTACGAGAACGAGAAAATCACCGGAAAGATATTGTGACAACGCATTCCTAACATACGAAGAAGCAATCACAGGTCCTGACAAAGAAAACTGGAAAAAAGCGATTCAGGAAGAAAAAGAATCTCTAAAAAAGAACAAAACATGGAAATTAGTTGACAAAAATGAAGCAAGAGGAACAAAAATACTGACCAGTCGATGGATTTTCAAAGTTAAAGAAAATGGAAGAAAAAAGGCGAGGCTGGTAGTGAGAGGCTGCGAACAGAAAGGATATATCAATTATTCAGAAACATTCAGTCCAGTTGTAAACAGCAGTTCCCTACGAGTCTTGTTTGGATTAGCGGTGAGCGAATCCTATCATTTATACACATATGACGTGAAGACAGCGTTCCTATATGGAGAATTGGATGAAAATATATATATGTTTCCCCCGGAAGGATTCAACTGCGGAAGAAAAATATGCAAATTGCAGAAATCATTGTACACATATGACGTGAAGACAGCGTTCCTATATGGAGAATTGGATGAAAATATATATATGTTTCCCCCGGAAGGATTCAACTGCGGAAGAAAAATATGCAAATTGCAGAAATCATTGTATGGGCTGAAACAAGCTCCTCTGAAATGGAACCAAAGATTTACAAAGTTCCTCGAACAAATGAAGTTTGAACAACTAAAGACAGAACATTGTATATACATAAATAAAGATAGAACACTAATCCTAGGTTTTTACGTGGATGATGGGATACTACTCGGAAAGAATCTGCAAGAAATGAATCAATTAATAGAAGATCTGGAAAAAGAATTCGAAATGCGGGTGGACCGAACTCCGAAATCGTTCCTTGGAATGGAAATCGAATACACGTCAAAAAAGGTAAAACTAAAGCAAGAAGTCTACTCCTTGAAGATCCTGGAAAAATTCAAAATGAGCGACTCGAAGCCAGTAAATACACCACTGATTGGAGGAGAAGACGAAACTGGAAATATAAGAAAGGACGGTCATTGGTACAGAGAAGGGATAGGCAGTCTACTGTATCTGACAAGCAAAACGCGTCCAGACCTGGCGCAGGCAGTCGGATATGGAAGCAGGTATGTTGAAGCTCCTAAAAATCAAAACTTAACATACAGAGAAGGGATAGGCAGTCTACTGTATCTGACGAGCAAAACGCGTCCAGACCTGGCGCAGGCAGTCGGATATGGAAGCAGGTATGTTGAAGCTCCTAAAAATCAAAACTTAACAGATTTGAAACGCATGTTTAGGTATTTGAACGGCACGCGAGATTACGGAATCACCTTCTCGAGTGAAGGAAGAGAAAACGAATTAGTCGCGTATTGCGACTCAGACTACGCGGGCGATCCGGATACACGAAAAAGTACAACGGGACACGTTGTATTCTACTGTGGAGGTCGGGTTAGCTGGTGCTCGAGGAAGCAGCCTATCGTAGCGACATCGAGCACAGAAGCGGAATACATTGCAGCCGCCGAGTGTTGCAAGGAGATACTCTACCTTAAATCTTTAATCGAAGAACTCCTGGGCGAGAAAGTAAAAGCAAAACTAAAAATAGATAATCAAAGCGCGATAAAACTAGTAAAAAACGGAGTAATTAATAAAAGATCAAAACATATCGACGTCAGATACCATTTTATACACGAACAAATAAAAGAGAAAGTCATAGATATAGAGTTCTGTCAAAGCGATAGACAAATAGCAGATTTGTTCACAAAACCATTGAAAGGTAATAAATTTGCAGACTTTAGGGAATATCTGGTAGAGTAATAAATGTTAAAATGAAAAATGTTGATTTTTTAGTTTTTTTAAATTGTTCAATTCTAGACATAATAAGTTACTTCTTTGCCGCGTTGTAATGGTATACGAACCCCTTCGAAATTAAAGGGAAGGTGTTGGAAAAGAATAATTTCGTCGGTGTTGGGTTCACGACGAATATTGATAAGTCGCTGAAAAAGCAAAACACGGTCGTATGATATAGAAATTTCGAGAGACGCGCTTGAGAGACGGTGCGTGTAAAAATAAGCTGTTCTGTGAATTTTCTCTGTTAAATCTTCTAATAAACTTTATTGTTGTTTTCATAACGGTGACCTTATATTATTTCGACCACGTGGCCAAACTTCCACTCCAACAAATACAAATGATCAAAGCCCTTGATCTCGATACATCTTCAGGAGAAATTCTTCCTTGCAGGAGAATGCAGCTCGTTCACCAGCCTCTTCTTCGCCCTAATCCTTTCTTACTTCTCTTCCTGTTTCGCCCCCCCTCCCCCATTTCAGGGCATTATCTAGCAAGTAAATAATAATAGCGTGCTGATTTTGATCCCAAGTACGTTGAAGCAAGTTACACAGTATACGAGGTACTCTTAGTACCTTTTAAACAATCAGGCGCTCCTCCCGCAAATCCTCGATTATGGAAATTTTTTCATTGTCGAGGTTAGTATTGCCTGCTTCTCACGCGGCCATCAGAATGCGCGATCTTTCCACCAATTCGTTTGCATCGTTCTAATGCACGTATACAACCCTGGTAATTATTTTGTCCCCGTGCAATACCACACTTCTGCTGCCAACTTTTGCAAACAGAGGTGCAATAACGCTTCTGTCCTTTAGTCCACTGCTGCCTATAATTTGAACGCTCGCCACGTGGCACTTCTCGTCAACGCTTGTAAACGGAAGCAAGTATCGGTATTTCTGAAAATTTGCATTATCGTATAGCTCGTCATCACGTATTCTCATAAATATCAGCACATAAGTACCAGGTGAACCGCGGAAGGTGTCCTTCTTGTCGATCAATACTTTATCTTCTATGCCTACATCGAACTTTATATTGCCGAGCATCAATTGTGTGGCTGCAAAGTACACACCATAAACATGATCGATCTGACGTTTCTTATCGGGCATCAAGAGTTCTATGTACTTTCGTAAGATTGGTCCGAGCATCTGAAGGGATTCTTTTAGTTTTGACGCGCGATTCTTTACCCATTTGCGCAGAGGCATTTCTTAAGGAAATGTAGATGAATTTATAGAATCGTACAAAGGCACGGTGAGATTATCGGGTGTTTTGCTCCTCGCAGGACGGGGTGACATTTTTGTTATTGACATCGACGAATTGTTTATTCCCTATATTTTCTTTACGCATCTCGCCTCTCCCCTCCGCTCCCTTCTCCTTTTTCCACTCGTTTTCCACATTGTCTTCTTACTCTTCTGCTCCCTCAGTATCCTTCGTATCCTCGACTGGTTCTTGCTTCTATCGTATCTTTCTATAATAAACTTTGTATAATAAACTTCTGTTACGTCCCGCCCTCGCCGTAATTCTTTACGTAGAATTTCGCGGGGTCGTAAATCCCGCTCCCAGCTGCTGCGTGACGGTGATGGGGACGTAGGCTTGATCACGATTGATC
>JBCFXI010002996.1:0-13493 GCA_038496175.1 Ampulex compressa
CTTCCCACGAAACTTCTCCATTAAAGAGAGCGGGTTTCAAAGCGCATCCGAGCCTATTCGAGGCGGAGGAATTCGTCTCGTCCCGCTGGCGAGCTATACTAGATCCCGATGTCGGAATCTCGGAGCGCGGTCGCTCGAGAACGTCGGACGCACTCGCAACGTCGTCCCCGTGCGCCGTACCCCGAATTTCCCTATTTTCATTTACACGTAACTGGTTGGTTATCACCTGGAGACTCCGTTCTACTGCATCCAGCCTGGCCTCCCCTGCAGCTCGACGGGCATCTGAGGCAGCTTCCTCGGCTTGCCTCCTTTCCGACTCCAGCACTCGCTCATGCTCCCAACGCGTATCTAAGAGTAGCTGGTTCTCCGTTAGCTGCTCCACCAGGGATGCTTGTAGCCCGGCGAATAAAACTTCCATCGATGGGCGTTCCTCGGCGCCTTCTCCTGATTCTCCCCCAGCCACAGAAGTAGGCTCTATCCCACTTCTGATACCAATGTTGCGACTCCTTCATGTTGTTAAATACTATTTGATAACTATAATAGATGTACAGAAATTGGCAGAGTCCTAAGAACGCGTGTTCGCTTCTCGAAGTCTTATCCAACTCTCTTTTTGTAAACAACGTTCCGTTGTCTGGTCGTCGAGGAGGCAGCAGTAGCGGGCCCTCCGACCTCGGGCGCCCGGCGCAACAGTATATATAATATGTCGGCTCATAGTGTTCTCCGACACCTTTCGACTTTTAACCGCCATCCATCTCTATTTTGTCATAGGTTCTCCGGGAACTCTCTTTCTTCTATCTCTCTTTATCTATGCCCTCTCTCCAGCTTCTTCTTGGTCTCCCTCTTCTTCTTCTCGCTTGTGGTGTCCACGTCTAAATTTGATTTGGTAGCCTGTTGTCTGACATTCTTTGGACGTGACTGTATCATATTAATTGTATAATATATATGTCAAAAAATTATTAATTTAAATTATAATACATATAATACATATGTCAACAAATCGATGACAGTGCATGAGGCCCCATTTCTGCACGCTTTTATGTCCCTGCGTCGATCCTTACTCCAGAACCGCGATCGCATAATGTCAAGGTGGCGCATCGGAGACTCACTCGATGTCTGATAGCAAGTAGACTAACACGTTTGGAAAGCGTTAGTACAACGTCTATGCAAAATAACCCAGAAAAAAATAACACACTATATTCTTGAAATCTGAAACGCGAGTGGAATTAGGCACAAAGAGTTCAGTATATAATTGGAAAATTGTGTTGATCCTTATATAAATTTACGCTTAGTTGCATTCCTTCCAAGGCACACGCAAAACTTGATTGCGTATCGCTCTTCAAGGGAACGCTCCATCACGCCGTGTTACAAAGTCGAAAAACACATTTCACGCGGAGGCACGTCTTTCCACTTAGACTGCTCGGAACAAACTGGCGACCGATTGCATTGGAAGAACAGACCCTGCACCACATGTCCCAAATCATGCGCATTACTTTCATAATGGACCACGTATTAATCGAAAAAAAGGATTTACTTTATTTTATCTGAATATTATAAATATAACTAAACATAATATTATAAACGTAACTAACAAAAATTCAATTTTAAAAACATAAGAGTTCAATATTGTAAAATTCAATTATTGTTTGTTTTTTATGCAATTGATTAAAATATTTCAAACAGACTGCGGGATGGCCCTCACAACAATTACAATACGTCGTTACTTTTTTAGTTTTCTTCGTGACATACTGTCTACCTTCTCTTTTAGATAAATATTTGTGACATTCTTTACATCTTTGTATTGTGTTTCTCGCTTAACCTGTACACGAATAAAGAAAATGTAAACCTTCTTTTTTAAATTAATTTTTTTCGGCACCGACTCCTAAGGTCATTTGGCCTAGTACCTACTGTTGTAAGTGGGTTCCGAACCACCAGAGCTACGGTATACATATCACATAGAAAAACCAGAGGTGATGGGCGGGATTCGAACTCAGGTCTGTTGCGTGGCAGTCTGAGCCTCTATCCACTACACCACCGTAGCTCCTATGATATCTTCTTTAAATAGATTTTGATATGATATGATGCCATTTGATTAATCATGGTCCCGTGTTTAATACCGAATTAACATAACTTAGATATACGGCTCGGTAAATATTCATCTGCCTCATAATTTAATAAATTCACGTCCAGTTTACACTATAAAAAAAAAACATTGCGTCATTCCTAACCTGCCCAATAAAAGTTGCCGCTTTCCTGTGTCTGGTGGCTCGAATTCATTATAAATTAGAATCAAAGATACCAACATGGTTCCCCGTTCTCGTCGAGAATATACAAAACGGAGAACAACGAATAACACTTACTCGGTATATGCGTATAATTAGGTAAATAGGTGTGTATTAGGTACATTAGAAATAACTTTCAATTTATACTTTCATAGAAATTTGCATATATATTTTTTCGACCAAACTTATTCGTTACCAGTCTCCATGTGTATTAGGTAGTACAGGATTCAATTTCCACCTTTGCAAAGATTGACTGTTTTTCTTTATTTCTTCCTCCATAATGATACAATTTTCTTTAGAATATACGGTAGTGCTATTCGATCCTGTATAATGAGATACTATGCTTGTATATTAGATGGATTAGCATTTCTAGCTTCATTTTAATTATTCATGTCGATGGTATCGCATTTGTCCGATTAATTTATATGAGGACAATCTATTAAAGAAAAGAGACCAAATGTTAACGTTAGAATTGATACCATAATAATGACCAATGCCGCTCGAATCTAACCCACATTGTTGATTGGTGCTTCTGAAATCTAATCCGATAACCGAACGAAGCTCTTCGAATTAAAGCCGGTGATGCACGAATTCAATCAAAGCAAAGGGGGGAGGAAGAGCCATGAGAGGAAATGGCTGTTGAAAAGAGGGATAGAGAGGAGTACAGTGGACAGTGAATGGGGAACGGCAAGAGAGAGACGGTGACCGAAGTCGAGTCGTAGACGTACTGAAACGGATGGACGTGATCGCGAAGGTTGTACAAGAGCATTCAAATTATAAAGGGTTGTGTGAGAAAGAGAAGGAGAGTATGGGGAAGAATGGAACTATGACAGAGTGACCGGATTTAGATTTACGAACATACACGGCCGATGAATTGAGGATAGTAGAAAGAGACTGGAGGTAGAAATGTTGGGTCAAGTGGAGAATGTAGCATGCAGGCGAATGTTAGAAGGAAGAATAGATGAAAAAGTTGTGTTGCGTGCCAGGAAGTTGCATGACGAACTGGATGTGAACGTAACTTAATTGGGTGAAGGCGGGAATGTGCAGAAGACGGGGGGAGGGATTATACGGTCTTTCTATACATTGTAAAAGCAGAGAACAAAGTTTACATAAATACGATTTGGAGGAAGCAGGACCACCTAAAACTTTTTAAGGTTGAGTGCAAAATTATACAGAATAGGATTGCGTTGACGAATAATTTATAATTTAAAAATATAATATAATCTAAAAATGTGCTAAGATGGATGATTTATTATTTAAAAAGATAGTGCGTAATATAGTATCTCTTCACGTACCAGCCGTCAAATTGTTTATGCAATGCTTGGTTTCACTGATATAATATCGTGTAAGATAAGGCGAGGCCATTCGCGTCAAGTGCTGCTGTTTAAGTATTGTCGTTTGAAAAAGTACTTTAGTACGTGAGTTATCATCTTTACGCTTATTAATATTGAGATGCTGTATAATATAAAATCTCTCCCGTAGACGAGGTTGCCACGAAACGGAAATCATACAGCTACACAAAGACCCTCATCAAATCCTGCCTTGCCAAATTTCTATTATAATAAATATATAAACAAATAAGAATATTATTTCTTTTCAACAAAAAATAATGTGTACAGATTTATTTTTCCTCTCACTATTCTTATTACACATCCTATTATGAGAAAGTTTTTCTGTGTGGTCAGATGAGAGAGGGTAATAAGACCCATCACATATATTATTGCATTATCGTACGTATAATTCCTGGCCGATGATAATAGATGAGATACAGTGTTTTCTTATTCACCTCGTCTTTTAACAAAGCATGAAGATTTATTAATTGCATATAAATTTATATGTAATTAATAAAAATTAAATATATTTAAATGATAATTGTAATTTAAATTAAACATGCAAATTAAATTGTAAAATATAAACTAAATATATTTATATTTCTATATATATTTTATTTATATTCGTCGCACGCAAAAGGGGTCGTCAAACTGCTTATAATGACTTCTCCGGTAGGTATGAATAATTCCTGCACTGGGAGTTGCAGGCGGTCCGAGCGAGAACTCGGACCACTATTGCACGCAACTCCCCGGATGGCAGGAGAGGCGGGAGGGGGTTTGGGCAACGCCGTCATATTAAGAGTTGGTGGTTTGCCCGGGGGGTCCTCAGGACCTTCCCATGTATTGGCGCCCCTAAGGAGCTGCAGCGCTGGGGGAGAGACACCGTGATGTGTTACTTGTAGTTCCCGATAGCCCCCCCCCCCCTCCCCTAACCGCGCATAGGATGGTCGGCGCGGGAGTTTTAGCCAGTAAGAATCTGGCACACCTCCGGCTCTCCCCTCAAGAAGCTATAAATAATTACTAGCAATCTTTATATAAATATTTTTGCTTTAATTTAAACGAAAATACAGCTGGTAAACATCGATCGCTGTGTGAACCATATGAATAAAAAAATGTGAATACTGATTCCGATGTTTTAAAAGTGGTGATTTTGACATCTGCGACAAAGAACGCGAAGAAAGACCAATAAAGTTTGAAATTGCTGAATTGAAGGCGTTATTAGACCGAGGTTCATGTAAAATTCAAGAAGAGCTCTCTGAAATCTTGAGAGTGGCTCAATAAGCGATTGCAAACTATCTCAGGGCCATGAGTATAGTGCAAAAACAAGAAAATCGAGAAAATAAGAAAATGAGAAAACAATAAACTCGAACTCCGTTTTTTCATGTGCAAAGAACTGCTTCAAAAGTAAAATCAAGGGGGGGGGGGGGGGTTACATCGAATCGAGACGGGGAAAAAAAAGAGCTACGACAACCCACAGTGCAGAAAATTGTGGGTTAATCCTTGCTTTAACTTGCCTTGACAAACTGAATAGTCATAGCAAGAAGATAATGCTGCGTATTTGATGAATTCAGCTCGGAATGATCAATCATGAACTACTCCAGCCTAACAAAATCATTACTGGTGAATGTTACCAACAACAATTCATGCAATTGAGGAGAGTATTGAAACTCAAACGCTCCCAATATGCCAAGTCATGATAAAATGATCTTTCAGTACGACAACGCTCGGCCACATGTTACGAAAATTGTCACGGAAACTTTGGTGGCGCTTCAATGGAGTTTCCTAACTCACCTGCCGTATTCACCAGACATTGCTCCTTTCGACTATCATTTGTTCCGGTCAGTGACTCGTGGTCTGGCCGAGCAGCCTTTCACTTCTTATGAAGAAGCCAAAAATTGAGTCGATTCTCGGATCGTGTTTGCCATTCCCGTTAAAATGCTCGAGTGCGCCGCCTGATTAGATGACAGCAGCAATCGAACGTATCTAAATTAATACCGCGTTACGCGTAACTTTTAGCGCGTCATGTGACCACTTCTTCTGAATCAGCCATTAGATACGCATAGTTCAAACCAAACGGTCGTGCAACATGCATTGTCTTTTCCTGTTGAGTTCATACACCACAATCAGATTGTAAAGCCTTTCATCAAAACCCAGTGACGAATCATTAGACTTTACATCCTGCTTGCTCTGGTACATCACCACAAACGCTCACGCTCACTGCATAAAACATGTTCGCCGACACCACGCAGCCAACGTCTCATCGGACCTCTCGATCCTCGTAGTTAACCCGATTCATATAATTGCAACACCGCGAGTGACTTGAAGTGCATTTTGTACATAGTGTAAATAAAGACCGGTTCACCAGAATCCTATAATATGCGCACAGAAATTCTCTACGCCCTTCCACAATGTCCTTTCTCAACCCACTTTAATTTTGGAGCAAATTCTCACGAATTCTCAACATTTTTGGTCCTTGGAGCCGGATTGTGAAAAATGCGGTTCATTTAAGTGCATAGGGGAATGCTTTGTTCCATAATGTGACTCATCCGCATAGCAACACTTCTTTTTGCTTGCCACTCAATCATTTCTCATCCCAATCATGTCGGACACCGACAAGAAAACCAAGACTGATAAGTCCGCCACTCAGCACTCTCAGCTCCCACAGACGATAGCTCAGTCTGCGCAGCATTTCCAATATGTTTATCGAGCGAACTTACCCTCAAAGTTCAGACTCAATAGAGTCAAATGTCCTTCCTAAAAGACATCGCGGACAACCTTCCAGCATCTCACCAAGACATCTCGTTGGAAGAGTTATCGCATCTACTCGACCAGCTAAAAGAGTTGCACAAGGCCTTTACCAAGGAGCACGCATAATTTTAGGTCTCGTGACCTTCGGCAGTGACTGACCATGAGTATTCATGGTCTTCCGGACATCTCATTCCCACATTTACAGGCGATGATGATGCGTGCCCCGCGTTTCGTAACCTCTGTAAGAACATTATCCTAAACAACACGAAGCTTACCAAGGTGAATGAACTATACTATTCCCGTGTCTCATTGGATGGTGCAACAGCTCAACTCATCGCAAATATTTTACTACGCAGTGATTCGCTCACTCCTAAATGGGACATGCTCACCAAAGGGTATGAGAACACACTACTACTCATCTAGGCTCATATCGATCAGCTGCGTGCCAGCTCAACCCCAGTCGAACGAAAGACGGCCTCGCTTAATAAATTGCTCACCAACTTCAAGGAGGTTGTCAAGGCATTGCAGTCGCTAGGCGTAACTCAGGAGTTATGGGATTACATGTTAGTCCACCAACTGTCTAGGCAGTTGGACCGTCATACCAAAGAGCAGTGGGAGACATCGCTTGGTGCCTCAACCGCATACCCACGTTTCGATCAACTCAACACATTTTTGATATCTCAAGTGAGGACCGTCGAACGTATAGAGAATATATCTACTCATATCAGCTCACCTGTTCCTGCTCAACCAGTGGCAAGGAGGTTTTCGACCGCTCATCAGTCATTGCCAAGGTCCTCTCAACCTGTGCCAGTGAAAAATCCATCACAAGCATATCTATGTGACTGCTGTAATATCAAGTACTTTGTAGTGATGTGCCCAAGGTTTCGAGACTTTTCACCTACAAAGCGTTAAAATCTAGTTGTGAGTAGATGCTTATGCTTTAATTGCCTAGGCCGTCACAACGTCCACTCATGCAATAGTAGTAGAAGATGCAAGAAGTGCCTCAATCGTCATTATACTATGCTGCACGAGGCACAACTCATTTCAGCTATGACTTAGGCAAGCAACAGTGGAACTAAGCCTTCTCGCTGAAAACCCGGTACAATCGTCGACTCACAGATCCGCTCATCCGATACAGCGTTACAGACGGACCCATTAATTTATTCCCTGACCCCTCAAGTTGGGGCGAGGAGAAGCTGGAATACGACCGTTGCGGTGTCAGGCGGCTGGGGCCAATCGGCCCAGATTTATAAACGCTGTGATTGACACGAGACATATTTAATTGTATTATTCATACATTCGTGCAAATACAACATTATAGAGCGTAATATAACTTATTGATAGTCTAAGAATGTAGGAAAAGATCGAAATGTCTTTTAAAATTGGACAGCCGCCTGACACCGCCACGGTCGTATTCCACCTTTTCTCTGCCCCACTTGAGGGGTCACGGAACAATTTAATTGGTCCGTCTGTACTAGACACGGCTCTGGCACAGATCAGCTCCTCATTCGTAATAGCACAGATACGTCTTCTCATTGATACAAGCTCAGATCGCATGTTCGTTTATGAGCAACGCATCCGCCAGCTCAATCTTGATGGTCAACACTAAGTCATCCTTATCTATAAAATTGCTAAATGTCAGTCAACTCAGATACAGAATGCTGTATCGCTCATGCTTTGCTCAATTCACTCAGATTCCATGGTCATTGCTCAAGCTTATATTATTGAGACATTGACAACGATGCTTCCATCCTTCGAAATTTCATCTCAGGATAGGCTACAGCTGAGAAAGTTGGCATTGGCTGACCAAGAAATTCTCCCACCTCGAAAGGTAGATATCATCGGAGCTCACACCCGATCATCAAGCCCAACATTATTAATTTCTCTCCATGGATGTCGATTGCCCAATCTTCCATTTTTGGTTAACTCGTGCTCGGACTTGTCAACATGGTGAAGTGGACATCGCCTGTGGCACATCATGCATCGCATCGATACAGAGCACACAATACAAGAGTTCTTGATAAGGTTGTAACCCTCTGAGTTACATAGAGACTCGTACGACTCTGACGAAAAGCTAATATCAAAAATCGTCGATAGACAACGCGGCAAGAAGACCGCAACGGGTCAGCGAGAGAGACACAGGGAGTGGAATTTGGATAGTGGCACGGTGAGAACCTAGGATAACAAAGTACGAAAGCGAAGGGAGCTTGACGAGAAGGAAATCTACGCAGCCGTACAGGAAGGAGAGATTTGTTTCTCTAGGGTCATAGAAGCTTAGCTTCGCCCGAACTCACGTACGTATGAGTAAAGGGTGTAATCCGTCAGCCACGGGTCCCTTTGGCCTGTGAAACCCTCTTGAAGCGCCTTTGGCTTCCGTAAGTCTTGCGGGGGGGAGAATAGGGATTATCGAAGGTCCGTTAGGGACCGCCGTTTCGAGTCCGGAAGGTAAAGACATCTGTTCCATATTAATCATTTGTGAAAATATAAATTATAATTGAATAGTATTGAGTTATTTCCTTTAGTTGTGTACAATTAGCATTCGTCGGTCGGCCCACAATCACAAAATTTTGCGGCGAACGGAATTACCACCCTCACCCGGACTCACCCCCTTTTTTTCTTCCTCCCCTTCTTTTTTTTCCAAAAAGAAGTACCAAAAAGTGATGCTTATTAACTCACACCGGACGAACAACAGTGTGAAGTGCATTTCAAGCATATTCACTCACGTGATTCGTGTGAATGCTACATCGTAAGACTTTTTATTAAAACATCTGTCAATGCTCTTGTCAATTCTCACAATACTGTTCATCGGTGTTTGCAAAGCTTGCTCGGATGTTTCTCAAGAGACAACAATTATCGGATTCTGCATCAACAATTCATGATGCAACGCGTGGCGCTCAACCACATGAAAAGGATATTATCGGTGTCCTATTATTGCATTTAATATTATCTCCCACATCACGGCATTTTTAAATCAAACAGTGCAACCATAATATTAGGAGTGGTATTTAACGATTTCAGCGTATCCTCATCAGGCTACTCAATCAATGACCTTATATATACCGCGACAAACTTGCACATAGACATCTCAGATGTCTTACTTTACATTCGATGATCAAGGCATTTGTTTGTCACTGATATATCGCCAAAAGATACGGGCAGGTAAAGGTTGACAAAGATGATTGTGATCTACAGAGAATTCTCTGGATTGACAAACAGCTCATTGGAGTGCCATACCATTTGACAACGACAGCCTATGGCTTCATTCTTAGCAGTAACGGCATTGCTCCAACTTGTTGAAAACGAGGGACACAAGTTTCCTCTTGCCGTACCATCCATCATTCACGAGAAATATGTTGACGATATCTTCAAAGATGCGAACATTTCGGAACATTTGATAGTAGTCGAACTTCAACTTTGGAATCTCTGTATGGCGGTCGGTTTCCCGTTATCAAAATGACACACAACTCATGGAGATGTTATTCGACGACTGCACAACCAAAATCCTCGAATTAAAATAGCTTCTTCACGAAGACGTATCTACATTCTCAACAAAGATCTCATCAAAGAGCGGCAATCTCACCGAATGCCTTATCTTATCTGAAGTGGCTCAGATGTTTGATCCATTAGGCTTTGTACCACTAATGATTATCAAGGCGAAAATGCTCTTGCAGGATTTGCAGCCACTGCCATCCCAGCTCTCATCATATTAGTTCATCATCAGAAAGAATCTCACAGACTTGGCCAAGACCTCAATATTTCAGTTCAGCATATGGAACGTGTCATCAGGGGAACTACATGACTTTTCTGATGCTTCTCAACTTGCAATGGTTGCAGTCGTATATCTCTCTGTTCATCGCTCAAACGGTGCCACGCTTTCATTCGTGTGCTCCAATACAAATGTAGCACTTGTCAAACGGCTCGTCATCCCGAAACTTGAGCTAACTACAGCGCTGATGCTATCGAGAGTGATGCACTACATTCAAGCCACTCTCAATATAAACGTAACGGCAATTCATCTATGGACGGACTCCCGAGTAATGTCTACGTAGATCAAACCTAATGCATGACGCAGAAAAGATTTTGTGAGAACAGGGTGGCTGAAATTCAAGATCCCACTCCAAACGTTCACAGCAAGTACATCCGTGGCGCATCATATCTAGCCGATTGCGCATTATGAGGCGTAACAACTGCTTAACTCCAAGGTCACTCACTGTAGTAGACGGGACCACGAAGGATACATGCACCTGATTCCTGGCCATTTTAACCAACGTTAAGTGACGAGCTGAGCATCTTTGAGGCTCGCTCGATGTCTCATTGACAGCAGCTGTACCAAAACATGACTATATATGAATAACAGCGCTCTGTTTTCGGTTTCTCTCGCGTTTGAGAAGAAACCATGAATCATCACCAGTTATCCAGACAGGCTAGAAGGTCTTGGAGAAGTCAAAACTTTTCTGGATAAAGGCAACTCAAGCAGCTTATTTTTCTCTCGAACTAAAGAATCTTCAGGTTTACGTGTGTCTGCTGGTGCCCCCCCCCCTCCCCCTCTTTCATCCAACTGACGGCATACGTTGACGCTCAGAAAGGCATTCGAGTTAATGGAAGACTCGACAAGACTCTATTAGCTCAGGAAAATAAGCACCCTGCAATCATACCACGCAATTCTTATTTATCTGCTCTAATTATCGCTGATGCCCATCTACGAACTTTGCATGGAGGTACTCAGCTCACTGTGGCGCCCTTCCGACAGCAGTATTGGATTCTCGGAGGCAAAGCTCCTGTCAAATCTCACATCTTGGCGTGTGTTGTGCATGCTTGTCAGAGAGAGATTCGTGCTCATCAACTGATGGGCTAACTCATGGGAAATAATCTCAGAATGGGGGAAGGAGGTGACCGATTCAGTCAATGGCTGAGTTCGCTGGTCCCGAATGAGTAGGCGATCGGATTGATATATTAACTAGGGTTTATTCTGAATATGTACAAAGAGTGATGCTTAGACTAAGCAGCGATGCTGAACTATACGCTGCTAAGACTAAGCGGACATGCCCTTAAAGCCTTTTGCTGTCCCTGTGGTCGACGATAGCCACTATTTGGTCGACGATAGCCACTAATCGGCTAAGTGCGGATCGCTTCCGACTCGAGAAGGTAGTAGGCATAATCGCCTCACGGGTTTACAAAACTCATGGCAGCATCGACAAGGCCTATGGTACCTGTTGGCCGAGAGGACCGGCGAGAACCAACGGGTCCGATCGAAAGGCGTAGGATAACCTCCGCTCTCTAGAAAGGGCAAATCGGGCCACGAAACGGTTACTCTTTACTGGTGTCGAGAACTGATGACCAGCGGGACCGCTGGAGGTAGAACAGATGAAAGCAGCATAAAAGCGATACAGTGCGGAGCGGTCGTAAAGCCTGTTGTTCTTATTTCAGCAGTCTGGCCGTTGCGGCCTGGTTATTATTGCGGTGAGTGCTAATTACTTGTGGGTAATTGCTCGGAGCAGAGCCTTTTCACGGTTGCCGGTGCTACTATCGTGGTACAAGTTTTTGGCGGCGGACTCCGGGCGAATATATTCACGCACTCGTTGCAACCATGTACGTAAAGAAAATTTTAACGGTAGAAAATTATAATTGACGTCATGAGTTCTAATGTTCGTTAACGGGATGAAAAAAAAATTAAACGCTTGATGATCCCTAGTAAAGAAGAAAAACATTCTTTATACCTGTTTGAAAGGAGCCGGAGTAAATATGTATATCCGTAAATCAGAAAAAGATGTCGCTAAAGGAGCTGTAATAGTGTAGTTGATAGATGTTCGGACTTCTACGCTGATGCTCGAGTTTAAATTCCGCCCATCACCTCTTATTTGTCAATGTGGTATGTTAACTATAACTCTAGTGATTTTGAATCCGCCTTAAACAGTAGGTCCTAGACCAAACGACTTTAGTAGTCAGCATCGAAAATTAAGTACAGAAAGAAAAAGATGATGTTACGAATGTTTATATCCACGGACTATGATGCTGCAACAAGACTACAGCAGTAAGACTTAAAACTTGCCACGTCTATTATGACGCGTATGGGTCATATTAAGTGTCAGATAGCCCATTATATATCCCGATTCTTCAAAGCATCAGAATATCCTATTAGATTAAAAAAAAAAAGAGATTTGAAACAAACAAACTATTTATGCACCAGAACTGACATAACTGTATAAAGCGCAGGCCTAATTTGCAACAATAAATAAGGAATGGAAGATTGAATTGTACGATTAAAATCGTATTTAATTATATCGAAGTCGCTCATCCTACAGTGTAAAAAAATTCTACACAAGGTAAAACGGTATATAAATACATATAAATCGCGAATAGATAAACCCAGACAATTTAATTCTGGAAATGTATGCAACTGCATAGAAGAAATTTGAGTTTTCATAACTACATTACAAGGAGTTATGAAACTGATTGAAAAATCCCGCAGTGTCAGAAGGGCCTTATTCTCCAGTGATCTACATAATTGGCAATATATCGATCGCACAATCTGTCTTATCAGCGGTTTACCGGTATGATGGAGAGAGACCTATACCGTATACCGTATTCTTGGTAGCGGAAGCCGGTCGATTCTACATTTATGCGCGCGACATGCACAATGATTCAGCACTAATACAACTTGCCCTCCTAACGATTGATAATCCATAACAATGACGATGACAACGACAACGATGATGTTGACAATGACATGTTCCCACGGAATAGATACACTCTTGGTTATGCAGGTTACTGGAAATGGAGATCAGTAAGGTATTTCATAGAGGAAGAATTAATTCCTCCTCCCAGTCGTCGCTTTATTCCTGAATCGAAATGTCATAACTACTGGTAGATGATGGAGCAAAGAATTGAATAATTCTCCTTGCCATAATGATAAGGGCTCTGCAGAAATTTTTAGAAGCTAAGGCGTTAAATACTCACTAACATACTTCTAAAACTTTATATGTCACTTAGTTAGATGTACTACATGTTTCAGAATAGACTTAACACATTGTTGACCGGTCACGAGTTAACTCGTGTTCTTGTGGCCAAACGTTGCTGACCGGCCACGAGTAAACTCGTGATGCGCTTCTTTTTTCGCATCGCCAATGTTTTCCCT
>JBCFXI010002997.1:0-13488 GCA_038496175.1 Ampulex compressa
CATGCATATATATATTTATATATATAGTTAAAGTAATGTACATCACAAATAACCAGATCTGTACTACACATATTGCACGCTGAAATTCAGAGGCAATGGGTAGAAATTGTATTTCGTTATTTCTGCAGGTTCCTTACTTCTTTTCTTTTCTTTTTTTTTTTGTACTAAGTAGAAAGTGCATCGCTGAAATACATCGCCCAAAGTAGTCCACAGCTTTCCTTTTGCCAGATACGCCAAAAGGAAGATGATCAACAATCCACGATGCACGTAACCCGATAATTCCCATGCAAGATCCTCTCAAAATCGAGGGCTGCCAAGCACTCCTGGACGCAACGGAAATCGAGATGCTACGCCTGCCTCGTATTCGTCCTTACAAATTCCTCCCTAAATTATGCTAATGCGTGGCCAACTGCGCGATACGACGCCCTCGAGTGCGCATCTCTCCTACGGAAGGAGCAACGATCGAGCATGTAACGAAGAGCGAGTTGACGAAGATCACGAAGTGCGCTGACCCTCGAGAGACCCTCTAAAGACCCTTCCCAGAGACCCACTGCCTCCCTCCACCCCCTCCCTGCCACCTATCCAGCGCAGAAGACTAAATATTAGCCCTGAGCGCCCTAAATCGCAAACAGACCGCGGCAAGACGGTTAATCGATTTCATTCGTCGATCGATGTCGACGAAATACGCGCACCTAACTAAGGTCCGTCGTTCTGATGACGCGCGGAGATTTTTGTCGAAGCGAAACCTATTAAACGAAAGCGTTGCACTACCGCCCGACGGGCGGTACGGTACGCGGAATAAAAAAGACGGCTTTCATCCGACGACCACAGCGCTGACAGTGTTGGATTCAGCGCTCGTCCTGGGCGTCGCGATGCAACCGTCGAACGTGCGAGCACGTTTATGGCACTTACAGCGTGTCGTTTGCCGTAGTTCTAATGTTGAAAGACGTCCTCTCAGCGATGATTATGAGTTTAGAGATCGAAATACGATTAGATGTGTATATATATGTATATATATGCATGTTGTTGTTCTTGTAGAGGTGCGTCAGGTCTTTTATCGGGTGTTAATTATCCTCTGTTTAATTACTCGTTCTCTGTATAATTCGGCGAAGCGCAGAATATCGAGAGGATTTGACAATGATTTATATTATATAGACACCGTGCATCTCTTTTCTCGTTTTCATCGGCTGCCAGAAGTGAACTCTCAGCACTAGAACTACAGCAGGAGCCCAAATGAATACGTCTCTAATTTCCTACTCGTATTACTCGCGATTAACGACGGTGCATGTTTTAAAACTTTCCATCACTTTCTCGCGACATCCACGTGATTATTAAACTCTTTGCTTTTCCTCTTTGCTCCCCTTGCTTTCTTCGAAGACGCACATAGCCCGTTTGGATAGAGGCCGGTGGTTTTGGCTTTGATACCAGGATTTCGGATCTGCGATCCTGACGCTCCAAGGGTTAATCGCGAGGGAGCGTGAATTAAATGCACGAACTGCGAGAGAAGAGGTTGCAAAGGTTCATCCTTGCGCTCCTCAGCATGGATCGATGGAAATTCGATCGACGGAAAAGAAGAAAGAGAAAATCGCTGGTACCTCAAAACCGAACTGTTAACGACGTTTCATCCTAACGATCTCGATGGAGCGATCGAGGATCGAATTGATTATATGTTCGTGAAATCGACGCTCCCCATCGAGCTTTGGGCACGCGAGATTCTAATACCTTTCTCGAACGTACGACCGGTCGAGATTTATCCCAGCGCTCGTCTTCCCCTTCTGCGATTATCGGATGCAGCCGCCATAGGAAAATTCGTTGCATTTTCCACTTGGGTTCTATTCCGTCTTAAATCTCGCTTGGACACGCCTAATAATTAAATCGAGTGGCGAGTAACTTGCCAACCTGTTGTCCGTGCACACTCAAATTTAATCGAGTAATGTGTTAAAATGTATGGAAACATACTTTACAGAATTACTCAATTCAATTTTAGTATATATACTATATATAAGTGTGTATATATATACACCATATATATGGGGTAAGTTAGTTGATTATTCTTCGATCGATCGAATTATTAGACGCGCCTACATTGGCCTTTAGCGTGGAGAAAACGAAGAGCGACGATCGTCCAGGATGAAAAACGAGCGCATGGGTTTTTGGGAATTTTTCATTAAAGCTTCCAAAAATAGCTCACGCGGGCAAAATCTAATACCTATCTAAGATTCGTGATATACGAAGGCAACTATTCGAAGACACACGCGCTGGTATTACGGCTACACGTACTTCACCTTTCCATTCCTGACTCGTAACGCGTTTCATGGAAGATCAAGAAGTTTTACGTAGCGCCCGACGTTTGACGATCGCGATACCGTACATCGATGATCGAAATTTCGATACGATTAATAACGATCGAACGGAGAACTTAGCGGCCTGTTTTAAACTCGTTGGATCGATGGAAATCGTTTAGCCGATTGGAAATCGTCGCGCTTCACTATTACGACATTCGAACAACGGAGCCCCGTTCCATTGAGCAAAGTAATTTACTTCCGCGGCAACCTCGATAATAAGCTTGATCGTTTCAACAAATTTCGTTGACTATCCGAAACATGAGCGAGTATCGTCCAATTTACTTCCGTTTACTTAAAAATGATATCGCCCCCCCCCCCTGTCTTCTAGATCCTATTCGCTTCTACGATCCGCTCGAAACTCCTCCTTGAGAAATCATGGAACTTCGCATAGTGTAATCCTCGATGTGCAAAATTAACTTCTACTCCTTTCGCTCTCTTTTAGGACCATAAACCGCGAGGCATTCGTGCAGATGAAGCTGCTGCAGCAGTTGCGGCGACGGCGGCAGTCATGGGCAATCCTGCACCCATCGATCGGACCTCCGGCCTACTGGCAGATCGATAATTGATTCGATATAATATACTTTCATACGACCACAGCCTCGTGGAGATGCCGCTCCCTTTCAGAAGAAATCTAGCGAAACGTGTGGCCTTCTGCAACACGAGCGAGAACTGCCTTTTTACATAAACGCGCATCCGTATCGTCGATATTATCGTAAGCGATTGTCGTATAGCACGTTGACCGCCATAGATGACCGACCAGTGACATCTTGGCGATAGTAATCAACCCGCACCGCTGAAGTCAATGGAAATACTCAAAGTACGGAGACAACGTATATAATTTTGTAAATGCAATTGATATCAGAATAAAATCACAATATCACTAGAATATGATTAATGTAAAATTAGATGGATAAAATATCGTGTAATATTTTATCGTATGATTTTGATGTAAGGAATTTCTCTTCAGCGCCGAGGAAAAATCAAGTATCATTGGCAATGAACGTGATATTGGCGACGGACAATACGGATGCGACTGTGTTCACGTCGTACTCGCACGAAAGACGTTTCGAGCGTCTTTCCCTTACCATGTAGCATCATGGGGCGATTGACTCGTCGTAGTCTTGATCCCCGACCAGGTACAGAAATTGGAAGGCAATCGCGAGCAAGCTGATACCGAGCAAATCACCCATCGCCGTGAGGTACGGAATCGCCGAATTGTCGGGGTCGATTTTCCTCTTCCACATCCAGTGTATCATTATGAAGGCGATGTACAGTAGGGCGGCAACTTGAAGCATCGCGGCGCATAAGTAAACGAAGACGAAAAGAGGAGTCAAGGATGTGTTACCGTCCTTCATATAATTAATCAAGTAAATGAAAATGATATGGCCCGGTATCACCATCGCCATTAGGACCCGCGTCGTTCTTGCGTGCATTCCTAAAATATAAAAAGATCTGTATTAACGAATATTACGTCTCTAGCAGCGTATCATTAGAATAGCCCTGACAAAAATTCAAAATTAATCGAACTAAATGATTTTACACGAGACAATTTTTATAAAATCTGTTTTTATAAAGGATGATTTTTTTTCAAAATTGGGTAGGAAATAGTTTGTACATTTGTTTCGGAATTACCTTTGCCGAAGAAACTGGCGATGGGGGTGATGAATATGACGGGGTGCGTGTGACCCGGTGGAATAAGGAGAGTTCCAAGATCCGCTTGCTTGTGAAGCGCAGTCGATATTCTGCTGGCCTGTACCGCCACCAGATTCCCTCCGACCCCGTTGATCACCGGTTGAAATACCGTCAAGTTCTCGAAACGCGATACCATGAATTCTAGGATGAGCCCTCCACAGCTGTCGCGAATCGACAAAGTTTGTAATATCTTTTCGTCTTTCCACCACGACGATTACACATTCCGCGCAACTCTCTGCTTGTCAAATTGTATCATTTCACTGCTACCAAAAGCTGGATTTTAATACTCAAAACTATCACCAAACAGAATTCTAATAGCTAAAACTCTCAATAAGCTTGATTTTAATATACACGATGATCACCAAGCGAATTATACTCAATTATAACAATAATTTGAATTTCCCTCTGATTCATTTTGCAATCGTACTTTTCATTCTTCAAGAAGACCCCAATTTTTTCTCCCGTTTATGCTCACCTGCTTATGAGCATGGCAACCATGACCGGCGTCCAGCCGGAATACAGTACGTCGTTCGTGTACTTGTTTCTCTTCGCGATCCATACCCAGAGCGGCGTCACCAGGACGTAACACGCTATAACGAGGGGTGCCACCCAGTCCTGCTTGTCGATCGATTCGTAGAGGATCGTAGAAATCCAGGAAAGCAGGGCAAGCGACGTTATGTCACCGAGGCTCGCCGCGATCGGCGTGGCGACATTGTCCGGATTAATGTGACAATGTCGCGAGAAGACGATGACACCGGCTGTTATTAGGCCTAGTACGAACGAGGCAAGGGAGGCCGTGATTAGGCTACTGGCACACAGTAGATAGGCGTGATCCAGGGAAACAGTGCCATTACGAAAGGCACCCATCACGATCGCCACCACGGATCCGAGGAAGCCGACTACGATCGCCTGGCACTGTTTGGAATAATATTAAATTGATCAAGAAGATAATACGGCTAATTATCGAAGCTACGGTGGTGAATCCACCTTGAATAGTAAGTCTTAGGCCAAATGACCTTAGTGGTCTGTGCCAAAAACGAATTAAAAAAAGGGGGAAAAAAAACGAGCGGTTCAAACATCAATCTGATCGACGATTTTATTACTCGGTTACCCGCTAAGACGTGATCGATGGAGACGCTAATTTTACAGGGTTAATTTGCTTGACATATAAATCGGACATATATCACGTGGTATGGTATAAGGAGAATTCGTTACGATTAGGCGAAGGATAGAGTTTTTGGGGAGAAAAATCTTTTAGGGACAACTACGATCATTTGGAATAATATTAAATTGAATCTAGGAGGAAATGTTTACGGTCCAGATACCAAACCGTATAACTCGCTTTTCACTTTTATTATCCGATTACCTTCCAAAAGGTGACCGATAACGATGGTGATTTTATGGGGTTAAACGGTTTGACTTATGAATGACCCGGGTAACGATCGTAGAATAGGAGGGTCAGTAGCGATTGGACGAAGTATGGAATCTGTGTCAGAGCTAGAGGGTAAAGAAATTCTATAGCGGTCGATTCACGGAGGAAGATCGATCGGCCATTTTGCGTACGCCATTATTGACGTCATCGGTGTATCTATTAGCGGACTGAATAACTAACCGAGAATTGCAACGTGTCCCGCTTTCTTCGAAATTATAAATGCCTTTACCTATTAACGAAACAACGTATCAATGAAACGCGCCAATACCACGATTAAATCTTCCGTATCCTGTTAAAATCAATTATCGATAACCATCAAAACATATACACGTTCCAAGAGTATTTATATCTAAGTCCTAAGCATAATTTTCTTTCGAACGATCCGTATTCGATGATTTATCGCGCCAAACAGCTCGCTGTTGTTAAATATATGCCCTACGCGCGTATGAATCGAAGATGAAACAGCAAACATGTCGAGAACTCTGAAGGCCGCCCACCATTGGCGTGTAACGCGTAATAAAGCAAAATAGTGGCGCCAGTGATAAGCGCTTACAGCGTGTATCCCGATTGTTGAATTCTCCTCCTCTTCGTTCGCTTTCGTAGCATTCCACGAGTTAATTCCCTACACGCTGTTCTCGAAAGACAACGTTTTTGAACGCAGTTTTTATCCCCATTAACCCTTTCTAACCCACATTATTATTTTTTAAGAAGAAAATTAAATTGTCAAGAGAAACAATTCAAAGTTACTTTATTAGTAGAAGCGGATTATACGGACGATGCAAAATGGCATAATTGGGCTGGAAAGGGTTAAACCCTATTATGAGGCGCAAGCGTGGAAATTTACGTTAACACACGAGGAATACGGTAAATGCAAAGTGGCCACTCACTTGAATTAGGACGAGATTCCCAACGATCATGTACCATTGCTGTTTTGGCGTGTCCATATGCCCGAGATTCGCTTGGGTGGAAAGACGCGAGGCCAATGTCATTTCCAAATTTCCTTTCAATCCTAACAGCGCAGGTACTAGGATCATGAGTTCATTGATTTTCTCAAAGACCACCCAGTGCTGCGAGGGAAGACATTGCAATGCGTTACGATATGTCTACGCTGTGTTGCGTAAGGAGAGTGTAGAGGCTCAAACTTTGACGGAGTTTAAAACAACTATGTTGACAGTGTTGTTAGCCAGGTTTTTTTTTCGATGCAAGAGAAAACCGACCTTCCATCGACGGTTTACGTACGAGGATCAACAGATTGCGTTGCGGCTTACGATAAGTTGCGCGTCGCGATAAATCAAATCCAATGTCTATGTTCAATTTACTTATTATTTACGAGGGACATTCGTGCTCGTTAGGTTTAAATCGTAATCCTTGCGACGACAGAGACTTATTTCGTCGGTTTAAAGTCTACATCACGAGCGTCGTTTATTGCTAGAAAATCACTGGCTAAAGGAAATCGATTATTTTAATTTCATGATTATTATAACAACGTAATTTTTTACTTATCAATATATTTAGGATAAATCCTCGAATTTTATAAAAAATATCGATGGGGAAATCCCATCAACTCCATATCTTTCTGCGCTATACGATACGTTATATTTGATCTTTTTATAAGATACGTCATATATTCAACGTTCCCAAAGGCACGTTACGCTAGGCTTGTCCAACTCACGTGTTCAACAATGTGGCCCAACAAAGAATCGTAAAAACAAGCAATAATTCTTGGTCTCACAGATCAACATTCACGCACTTATTCAATTATCTATCTGGTCGTATGAAGTTAGAATTTCAATCGACTATTTTTGTACGGAATAATAATATTTACCACCAGCCTGTAGCTCAACGATCAAAACGACCTACTATAGCACAACATTAAACTAAATCGACATCAAAAAATCACAAAGCTCAAGCCGACGAATAAAACAACATTAAAAAAAATACCACGAAAAAAAAACAGACACTAGTGTAACAATCAAAAAACAATCCCAAGAATCACGAACATACAAACTTTACGCAACCGCGACTAAAAATACCTATCCACGAATCTTCCAATTCAACACGTTCCTCTGCTTTTCAACGTCCCTTAGCCTACTTCACGCGTAATCCAAAACAACTCGCCTTCTTCCAATACAACCGAACAAGTCTACAGGGTTGGACAGCCTTGCGTTTAAACAAAATATCTCAGGCGAACAAACACGAAGGTCATCGCTGAAAACGAAGGGAGCAAAGCGTGTGTTCCTACTTGAACCAAATCGAGGACCAGTCCCGCACCGACCATCCCAAGCCCAGCGATGAGGAACGGTATGAAGACCTGGATGGTGATCGCCAGGTAGGACTCCAGGGGCTCGTCGTCCGCCACCCCGTAAATTTTGCTCTCCGCCACGACGTCCGGCAGGCGGCCGCTGTCGGTCGTCCCCTCGTCGAAGATGGTCACTTCGAGGCAGTCCTCGTGGACGGTCGAATTGGCCGTCGCCGTGCTCGTGCTCGTGCCCGTGCCGGCGCTCGTCTCCGCGACGAGGGTCGAGCCATTATTGACATTGGTTTCGGATGCCGCACGGGAGTGAGCATCGATCGGTGTCATCCCGTGGGAATTTTGGGGCTCCGGGAGCAGAGGTTCCTTACATGGTTCACTGCCAACATAAAGTTCGACCCTGAGCACGGATATGGCGGGGGGATCGGTTGCATCGTTGATCGATCCGTCGAGAGCGTGGAACACGAGGAGATCGCGGATGCGAGAGATGAAAACGAGAGAAAAAA
This sequence comes from Ampulex compressa, assembly GCA_038496175.1. Classification (NCBI taxonomy): domain Eukaryota; kingdom Metazoa; phylum Arthropoda; class Insecta; order Hymenoptera; family Ampulicidae; genus Ampulex; species Ampulex compressa. Next base: position 8,227 of record JBCFXI010002997.1, read on the forward strand.
AAAAGAGAAAAAAAAAGGGAGAAAATTGGAAGTTCAGGCTGGAAGATTGCTCGTGCCAGGTATCAAACTTGCATGCGATTATTATCGGTGCACCGAACGTTGAGCTATCGTTTCGAAGGTTTGTTTACTCTCTCTCTCTCTCTCTCTCTCTCTCTCTCTCTCTCTCTGGCTTTCTCTCTTCCCTTTGTACCGGCACAACTGTCACTCGTGATCGTTCACAGGTACTCCACCGAGGGCACAAACACGCGGCTGTTCGGTACACTAGATCGAAGCGTTCTCGGAACGCTTTGGATTGACTTAGAGCGGTTCGTTATTAGCGTGTCGTTTAAGGGATCAACGTACTTTTCGAATTTGACGCCGGCACTTGTCTGGATCTGCTTGTCGGGCGGTAGCCGTACCGGATGTTGATGTACCTGGCCCTCTATCATCTTCCTACTGAGGGCCTCGTGAAACTCGCTGCCACGAATATATAGCCATTCTCCTTTGAGAATGATAAGGCTCGGCTAAGTGTTCGTTCGTCGCTGTTATATTTCAGGACACAAATAACGTAAATTATGTAATCGGCGAGGGTCGCTATCTCTGGTTGGGTTCGGTTGGAACCACTGCAAATCATACGAAAAATCAAAATGTACGAAATCTCGCATTGGCCCGCGCGAGAGGCGCGAGGATCGTACTTCGGGCGGACTGCTCGCATCCGCGGGCACTCTTTTCTACTGAGCCGTCGAGCTTTCGGTCTCGACATTAACCGAGGATTTACGGCCTCGCGACAGCTTTGTGCTTGAAATTTGACGGATTCGTAAACAAGCGCAGCGCCTTCGCCTGTTAGTTACATAAAGCCGCTCGATACGGCGGAGGCGAAATTCGTGCCGTGCCGTCGGAATAGTTTCAACGCTCGCTAATGCACTCTCGCGCGAATCGCGCGCCCGCCGATTCCTCCATCGTGAATATTAACGTTAACGGCAATTACTCGCTCGAGGGCGTATCGTGACAATTATGCAAAGGCGAGCTGGCCGGTGTGACGTAAAGTAACATAAGAACGTAGGATCGAACGTCTTTAATAGATTCGACGTGTCTCGGCTTTGCGACGCACCGCTTTGTGCCGCGGCTGGTTAACCGATATCGCTTCCCAAGGCTCGTGCCGATACGCGCTCGACTCGATCGGCCTTTGCATTTCGATCGATGCCGTCGTTCCTGTCGAACGCAAGGTTAGTCACCTCGAGCTTTGATGCAATAGCCGCGAATGGACCGCCTCTGACGAAGCACCGAACGAGGGCATTCCTTCGAGCCACGAATCCCACTGTATCCGGACCTCGAAACCCGATGCTCCCTCTCACGCACACCGATCGAGCATCGAAGGATTGCACCAGTTCTCGCAGCCTTCACCCACGCGCGTCCCGGTTCACCGTCTCCCCGAATCACGCCTTCGAGGCTCCTCGAGGTCCCTCCATCGGAGTCGATCCCATCCCGATCGGCCACAAAGGAGGAATCATCGAAGTACACAAGGCGGCGTGCTGAGGGCCGCACGGACAACGCCCTCGTGGTCGCGATCTTCGAAAAGTCTAAAGTAACAGGTGCCCTAAAACCGCCTCTCTCTCTCTCTCTCGCTTTATCGAGGAACCGAGTGTTAAAGGGGCGCCAAGAGTCGGGGAAAAAGTGCGACGCGAAACGTAAACCCTCGACGAACCGAGCGTCTATCTCGTACCTGGACCTCCCGACGAATTATTCCCGCGGGCTCTCCCTTAGAAATCTCCTTTAGGCCCTGTCTTCCTCCTTGCTCTCCCCGATCCTCGATTCCGCACGTCTCCCCGACCTCCGTGATTATCGCTCTTGGCACGAGATCAGCCCACGTCGAGCATTTGATGGTGGTTACCTGGTGGCCTGGTGCGAGGCCGTTTCACGCTGTGGTTACATCGCGACTGATCCCGATCGTGCATCACGCTCGCCTTCTTAAAACTAGTTTGGGACATTTACCGGGTACGTATGCCGGACGGAGCAAGCGCAAGTTTATCGATCCACTTCCCAGTGAGACCGTCCGCAAGCTCGTTGATTGCTCCACTATGCCGCCTGCATCAGCCGCATTTCGCGCTACGCGCCCGCCAATCCTCGTCATTCGAGAATCGAAGCATCGGCCCGAACTTTCCTTTCGCGCAGCCCACACGCCGAGTTCTTCCTCCAGCGGGCATCGTGGCGTTGCCTCCTTATCCCCTTCGCCTCGTCGCGAACTTTCGCGCACCGTCTGACGGACAATGGATGCGCCTTTTGCAGGGGCGGTTAATGGGCCGGCTTTATCCTTGGAGGATCGGTTCCTCCTCGCTGCTCGCCTCGGGAATTCTAAGAGCGCGCCTCCTCGCGCGATACGCGAGGCGCTGGATATTTACGAGGCTCCGCTTCGAACGGGAGAGAGGATTCGTCGCTTCTCGAGCTTCGTACGCTTCGAGCCGAGATCCTCGCGTGTATGCCCACACTTTTGGTTTATTACCGAGCCTCGCGTGTTCCTTCTCTACGACGTTGTTCTAGCTCGGCTCGGATCGCCTTGCAGATTGCTTTTGGACGCGGGCTCTTTTGTTCGGCTTCGACGCGATGGAGGACGTGGGATCGAGGCGTGTATCGCGATTTTTAGTTGTTTCCTTTCTTTTCTTTTTTGGATTCATTTTCGACATCGACCGCTCGTTTGGCGTGGAACTCACCGTTCAAGATGGGTTCTGAACCAGCAGAGCTACGGTATACATATCGCGTGGAAAAATCATCGGTGACTCTTCTTTAAATTAATTTGTGCCACTGACTGCGAAGGTCATTTGGTATAGAATCTACTATTTAAGGTGCATTCCAAACCATCAAAGCTAGTATACATATCACGTGGAAAACCCATGGATAATGTTTCTTTAAATCAATTTTTACCACTGACCGCGAAGGTCATTTGCTCAAGGATCTACCGTTTAAAGTGTATTCCCAACCACCAGACGTACAGTATACGTATCAAATAGAAAAACCATCGGTAACGGGCGGCATTCGAAGACCAGTTACGCGCGTGTAAGTCCGAGCTTCCATCCACACCACCGGCGTAGTTCTCGCAATTTCTAGTTTCAGTGCTAATATCGTCCGCCCTTCGACGACCGCCCATCGCGCTTATCGAATTCGCGTATCGTCAATAGCTCCGTGCACTTTGGCATTACGTTAGCGGACCGCCGTCGCTCTACTATTTCCACTTCGCAGGATGTATAGCGTCGGCGTACCATTGAGACAATATTGAACTTTGCGAATTACGGCATTGAGTCACGGCTATTATTAGCCATCCTCAGGCCGGCCTATAATTTTCCGCGTTTCTTCGTGTTGCATTTAATCGGATGTCTAATCGAGTCGCGGATCGGTGAAAAATACGAGCTGCGTTTCGTAACGATACACATCGAGGCGTTCCCTCCCGACGCCTCGCTCGTATTCAGCGTGGGCCGGCTCCTGGCTGCATTTTATTTGGAGACGCGACAGGAGGCGCCTCGAAACGCGTGACTCCTGCCCCGTTAATGGCAGCCAACTGTTAGCGATTTACGTGGTAATGAACTACAGTTGGGACATCGGGCCTTATCTGCCGCATGAGCTGGGCTTATAAATCTAACTCTATGTTTAACGATAAATAAATTACGCGGCAGAACGAGCGTATTATTCGTACAACTGCCGATTCGAGGCGTAATAAAGACGTGTATTAAGCGTGCAATATTGCTTCCGCCATTTTCTTGTATCGAATCGTGATTTTTCCAACGCGGGATTCGTACATTATATGAAAGACGGGAGAAAGTAGTGGCCAACGATGGATAATACTTTGGATCGTAAATGTATAAGCAGTTTTTAGGATAAAGCCTGGAATTTAGGAAAAAAGAAACCGGTGGAAGCAAAGTTGCACAGCTAATATTTCTCAGCACGTGTCTAACACGCCTTTGTGCAGCTCGAAACAGAAATACCGATTATATCGACCATTTAACTATCTGCTTCGTCGCTCGAGCACGCAATACCTGGCCCCCTAATCGCCCTGGAAAAGCACCGGTCAGTGCTATTAACGGATAAAACGGATTCGTCGTGTCTTTCTAATCGCGACCCATATTTCGAGGTTTCTGGCTCGATAAGGAATTATTCGCGCGCGAGGAACGGGGATAAAGCGTCTACTTGAAATTCGACGGTGTATCGTTTTCACACAGGGCACTCGCGATAACTCGCGATCGAGATAAGGTTGCAAAATTATCACCATACGAAATGCAGGAGCAATTGATTTACCATCCCTCCGAGGCGAACGATCGTTATCGCCATTAAACTTCTTATTTGCCGCGTACCTTTGCATAAAGATAAAATCGTGTCGTGCAATGTATTTAAATTACCGCCAGGACAAATTTCGTGTAATTTGCGATGCAATCAAGTCTGATAGACGATAAGCCCATTTTTGTATTCGCCGTATTCTCTCCTCCTTCGCCCCTCTCCCCTTTTCCTCTTCCTCTCCCTGTTCATCACACTCGGCCACTCGGAGCCTCGCGTTTCGCAAGTTTTCGCAAGCTGGAAATGATTTGTCTCCATGGATTTCGCCGTTTTCTAAATTGCCCGTTACGTAATCCCTGCACTTGGCCTGCGAAGGTTTCACGTTGACATTGAAACGCGACTGGGACGCATTCCCAGTATTCAAATCCGCGGCAATTTTCCCCGTAATCGCGATTAAAGCGCGCATACCCACGTCTAATTCAGCTGTTGGCCATAGGCTCCGCTGTTATGTAAATAACAGAAGATATCGCGTCGAGTCTGATCGTCGCAACGAGAACGTTAATTCGATTTTCGGCACGTCCCATCAAAATCGGGCCTCTCGTAGGCTTCGCGATCGCCAAACATCGGCTCCAGATTACTCGCGCCCCGATCGCAATCGAGGCGAGGGAGGGAATTATACGATCGCGCGATTATCGTGCTGATCATTAACCTTTCTCGAGCGAATTCGCAGAGAGCCGCGGCTCTCGTGAGGCGATAAGGGGCGACCGAAAAATCGTAGATAATATCGTTACTTGGCGAGCAAACCCAAGCGCGCGCTGGGCTAATTTATGGAGGAGCATCCAAGCGAATCCGGCCGCTTCAGCATCGCGTTGCACAAGCTTTTGGGCACTCGAGAAGCGCTTTTTTTTTATGATTCATTTTGGACACTCACTGCTAAGGTCGTTTGGTCTAGGAGGTACTGTTTAAGGTGGGTTCCTAATCAGCAGAGCTATGGTATATGACATGGATATATATATATATATA
>JBCFXI010002998.1:0-13476 GCA_038496175.1 Ampulex compressa
ATGTATATATGTGTGCATGTCTATATATACACACATATGTATTATGTGTGTATACATACATATCTTTTGTTTATACTTAATAGTTATCCTTACCGGGGAATTTACAATAGGTTAATTTGATCGAAAAGTTAATCAATTTAATAGCGACGGCAGATCCGTTCTACCGCGGCAAGAGCTCTCTCTCTCTCTCTCTCTCTCTCTCTCTCTCTCTCTCTCTTCCTTTTTCTCCGTTTCTCTATCGACGAACGACAAACACCAACGTACGCTTCTGCTCTCCCACCGCTTCGCACGAATCAGAATGGGGATTCTGAAAAACATCTATTACGATAATAGTCGATCGTACGCGATTCGTGTCCTTGAGGCCGATAGAACGAAAGAAACATCGATAATATAGACATCAGTTATTATATCAACGATTCTCATCTATACCCTGTGCATCATCTTAAATGTTTCGACACATTCTATGTGATTATTCGATTAATGTCCGCTTATCGTAGGTAGTCAACGTAATATTTATAGTTTATGTATAATATCTATATATATATATTTATATATTTATATATCTATATATATATATATAATCATGCCAGATGCGTCATTGTACAGCTTCGATTATCGGCAAAGGGAAGGGGGATTGGGCGTTGATTGTGCCGTCTTATTTCACGTATCTATGCGAAATACTTAATGACCTTGTATCGATGCAATGACCTTCGGCGATGCGAAACGTATAACAGAATATAATCAACGTGACAACTTAACGCAACTATGTTTAACCGCATTAACGTACATAATTTCCACAGCGATATCGAGTTTCAACGACAAAGAGACAAATAATATAGACGAGTCCCAACGTGAACCGTAACGGCTATTGCAGGTGCGAGGTATGAAAGGCGGTGGTGCCCACCCCGCTTAGAGGTTATCACGATGCATCCTCGCGCATTAATTACCTCATTCGTATTTTTCGCGCGGCGAATGATATTATCGAGTCCGTAGAAAAAATCGCGATTTACATTATTCTTTCTCCTTTCCCTTTTCCCTTTTCACTTTTCCCTTTTTCCCCAATTTATCCCTATTTGTTCCTCCCCCCCCCCCCCCGGGACTTCCGAAAGTATATTCCGAGAGAAAAGGCACCGCCGCTATCCGAGTTAACTTGTGTATATCCTGTGCAATGGCCCTTGGCGATGCGATGACGACGGGGTTAACGATTAATATCCACTCCGTTGAGAAAAGAAAAGCTCACAAAATCGGTACACGGTGAGCAGAATGGTGCGTGGCTCGACGAGTTTCGGATAACGGTTCTATCTGGATATGTTCGCACGGGGCCTGCCCCCCGTATTCGCCTCCCCGTCCTTTGCCAAATCCGGTCGGCATCCGGAAGTCCTCCTGAGACGGGCATCGACCGCGCAAAACCGACCAAGATCCACGCTTCTCCGTGCGTTGCCACGTGCTCGGCAAACCCTTGCATTTTCCTTTTTTCCTTTTTTTCCCCCCTTCTTTTTCTCCCTTTTTTTTCTTTTTTTTTTCTTCTTTTTTTTTCGAAGCGCTTAACGGTACACACTTAGGCCAAGTGCGGAATATAAGTATTATATTGCCAGCAGAAAGGACGAAAATCTGAGAGGAGGCACGAGTGCGCAGCTAAAAATGATAACAAACCTGCCGCGGTGAGTTCGTACACCGGGCTCGTGACCTCGTATTGCACCATGAAAAAGCAATGACAACAAACGATATAAACGCCGTTTCAAGAAGCCCGTTGCACCGTTCGTGCGAAGCACTAACATTTTTTCGGGCAGCTCAACTGGCGGATAGTATTTGCAACAATAACAAAAAAAAAAAAAAAACAATAACGGATATAACGGATAGACGGTGCGCGTATATCCTCCTCCCTTGTATCGGCGCTTGGCGCAACCTCCGAAGGCTCTTTTCCCCGACGAGTCCGTCATTCGTCGCTTCGGGCGCGGGTCGGCCGAATGATCCTGAGCAAGGGAGAAAGGCAACTCCCGCAGGTTACCGAGAAACGAGCGGCGAATTCGGCCAAGTCCCGGCACGGCGGCTCCTCCGCGAGCCCATCCATCCCGATCCGATTCGTATCGGGCGGATTTAATTCGAGCCATGGTATCGCGTGTCGGAGTTAATTCGAGCCGACGCGCGCGGTTTCGCCGTCAGGGCATTCCCCATGCTCGCTTCGAGCCACGCGCTCACATTTGCTCAGAAATCAATGTTGGCGGCGTACAAAACCAGTCGTAGAGTCCGGGACTTGTGAGGGTGCGGGTGAGAGGGGGCTGAAGCGATCGGAGCGAAGCAAAGAGATGTGGCGGGCAGGAGTAGGGGCCAGGACGGGACCAGCGGTAGGGGTAGGGGTAGGGGTAGGGGTAGGGGTAGGGGTGGGAAGCGAGTATGAGAGCGGAGGATCGTGCGCCCATGGCGGTTCAGCGATTCGCGCGAAAAAAGCGTCCGTAGAGTTTGTTAGACGACAATTCCGCCGGATTGTAGACGTGTAAAAATACGTAGAAAAGATAAACGCAGCGCCCGAATGGTGCGACGGAAAGCTTTACATCGATTATCATACACCGTCGTAAGCAAGGTCGACCGGCGGCCTGTGATGGGTTGGGAGGTAAGAGGGTGGCGTCGAAGTACCCGGCGTGGCGCCTCCAGCCCCGGCGTAGCCGGGATAATTCGCGCTTGGCGCGTGAATCCCCGCTGGTGGCGCGGGATAGGCATCGAAGGAACTCGAGTACGAACCGTTGTAGGGGTAAGGATTGGCCATGTGCCCGAGGGAGGGATGCATTCCTCCCATGCCGCCCATCGAGCTCATCCCATAGGTACGCTGCATCAGGCTGGATTCGAGGCCTCCGAAGAGGTAACCGTTGGTCGCACCCATCGGTACGGGGTAGTGAGGCCCTGGTATGATATTGGGATACGTATTAGCGGGATGAGAATGGCTCATGCTCGGTGTGTAATTACTCGAGGCCAGATTCTCGACGGTGTAAGATTTGCTGTGCTGCTGCTGCTGCTGCTGCTGCTGCTGCTGCTGCTGTTGCTGCTGCTGATGCTGCTGATGTTGCTGCTGCTGCTGCTGCTGCTGTTGCTGTTGCTGTTGCTGCGAGTCTTGATGGTGACGACCGTTCATACCGTAGAGAGAACCGTAACCATCGCCGGGCGAATGATGCAGCGTGCTGGGATAAATGGTACTGCCCGGTGGCAGGGGTGGACTATAGTTGGACATTCCCGCATTGGGCATCCCGGAGAAGCCCGCGAGGTAGGACTGATGGTGCGCCTCCATCTTCTCCGCGAGGGAATCGTCGGCCATGCCGGGATGGGAGTGCTGTAGCCGCTGATTGCCGCCATCGGCTATGCTCGGTATCTGATCGACCAGGGACTCGAGGTCGCTCAGACTCTTGGACGCGACGTCCTGGCCTGAGTTCCTCTTGATTCCGTATTGCTCGTGAGGATGATGATGGGGCGACATGGAGGAATGGGTGGGGGTGTGGGGATGCGTGTGCGGGGGCGTCTGGTGGGAATGATGGGAATGCTCGTCCGCGCCTTGGCTCAGAGGCGTAGGGGTGGTCTGATGGGGATGGGGATTGTGCGCTTCCGAGGTCTGCTCGTGGTAACCCATGTAGCTGGTGTAGCTCGCGTGGGACGGAGTACTCGGGCTGCCGTGATGCCCGGTGTTGTCGGCGCTACCGGCTGGGTTGTACTGACGATGGTCGTTGGCCATGTTCTGCTGGGAGATGCTGGTGGGCGGCTCGAAGTCCGGATGCTCGACGCTCGGCGAGGTCAACGGCGAGGGCTCGAGATTGTTCTCCGAAGAGATCGCGGTGTTGATCTCCGAGGAGAGGTCCGAGTGGGTAAAGGAGAGGGACATCGATTTGGGGCTTTGGCTGTAGTGCTGCAGGTGCACGGGGCTCTGCTTCGCGCTCATGTTGTAAGGGCTGTCGTTGATGCCCTGTCCGAAAAATCCGGACTCGGCCATGGGCTGGGGGTAGGGCGCCATGTGCGCGAACGTCTTGGGGGGTGACATGAGGGGCGGGGAGAAGCAATTGGGCACGGCGTTGCCGTACCCGTCGCTCAGATGGCCCATCGCCTGATGCTGCTGCTGCTGTTGCTGCTGCTGCTGCTGCTGCTGCTCCCTCTCCCTGTTCTCCCTCTCCTGCAGCTTTTGCTGCTGGTGTATCTTCTTGGGTCGTCCCCGGCGTTTCTTTATCACCTCCCCGTTCGCGTCCAACTTCTCGGGATCGGGAGGCGGCTGATCTTCGGGGTTCTTGATCTTCTTCGGCCTACCCCTTTTCTTCTTACCGGGTATCTGCGTGCCAGGCTCCTGCTTCACCCCCGTCCCGTTCACCTCCGTCATCCTGTTCTCCACCTCGGACGCCATGTCGTCGCAGAACATTGGCTTCTTGTCCTCGATTGCGTCGTGCTCCTTCTTCTTGAGCTTCGAGTCGGCAAACACGATGTCCGACTCGTCGAGGTGCGAGATCGTGCCGTTTAGGTAATCACGGAATTTTTTTAGGGCCGCATAGTACGGCACCTTGTCCGCCGCGCGTGGTAATTGAGCGCATCGCGCGCTACTCGAAGGCATCACCCACATATACTGAAATCGAAGGTACACCGGTTAATCGAGTGCTTCGCGCGTCGTGCTTACGAGCGCCTTACCGTGTTAGTGCCGTCCACGAGATTGGGCTGCCTACCAAATCCAAACTCCTTTTTTCCCGAGAACACTTCGTATATGAGCTTCCCGTTGAATACCGCGATTTTTGGCTTGTATTTTCGCAATTTCTCCAGTAAAATGTGGCTACCTGAAAAAGAGCATTGCGTATGTATTGAGAATAACGTTACGGACACGTACGAAAGGGCAGAGCTTCTCGGAAAAAGTCGTGGAGCGTCCGACACGCGCTTTCCACGGTCCTTCAAATTGGTTGCTCCCACGAATAAAGGAGAATATCGCGTATATACTCCAAGATCGACGTGAACGACGAGGAAAGGATGCGCGAGAATTGACGCGTACCTCTGCGTAATTTGGCGCTCTTCGAATTCTGCGGCGCAAGGTTCCGTACGTAGGAGGAAAGTGGGGTGCGTTGGTAGAGAGAAAACGGCGGCGTGGGGAATTCGCGGAGAGCAAGGTTGGCAAGGCTGTCGCCGCACGTTTCCCATTTTTTCGATGACGATCGCAAAGTAACCGGTTAAAAGTCGAAGGCCGCAGCGGATAATTACAGATTTGTTCCTACGAAAATAGCGAACGCTCCACCGTGAGCGCACTGTCAAAGAGGACTACTCGGCGTATATCCTTATAATCCCCAGCTGTTTTCGCAGAGTTTAACCTAAAGCGGGACCATCAGACTCCCGCCGTCTAAAGGCCGTTGTTGTACGCGGTAAGTACATTCTTGCACGAGTGTCTCGATACGATCGATACGAAGATTACGTCGGGTCATAAACTTGCGAAAGGGAGGGATATTGGCGATCGTTAAACAAAAGGCACGCCAGGCGCGAAAGAGCGTCAACGACAGGTTCGTGCCGATCGAGGGCTCCTCGTCGAGTAGGACGTTATGCTTAGAGCGTTTAAGAAGGAACGGCCGACGAACGCTTTCTCGCTTCGCGGATCGCGCGACGTTGCGCACGAGTTTTATCGCGAGCCGCCGTGCTGCCACGGACAATGCTCGCGCGACGCCCATCTCCGGACACCGCGCCGTTTTTTGTTCGGCCAAGCCGCGCCGCCAATCTCCGTCTCGGCCTTCCGACTTTTGCTACGAAGTTTTTGGCCTACCCTCGACCGTCCGATTGTTTTGCCCGTCAACCGGCCGGACAGGATCCTCGAATCGAGCGTCGATCGGGCTCGAATCGGTTTTCTCTTCGAAAAGTTCTTCGCAACGTTTTGCAAAGATATCGCGAATAGTCGCGATAACCCGTCCGTGGCTTTTCTACGTACCTTCCTTTATTTCCTTTCTCGTGAGATCTGCGCTGCCTTTTGTCGCCCGTGCTACCATATTTGTGAAACCAATGCCGAGACGCAAAAGCTTGTAATCGTCGTCGGCCGTCAAGGGTTCCGGCGTGAGTCCGCTGAGGTGCAAACATTTCCCTGAAAATCAAACGGTCGTATGGTCATCGATGTCGGACCAAAGCCGGCCAACGTGGTCGATTGGGCCGTAAACGTGATTTCGGAGACTATTCGGGTAAAAATCGACTCGACCAACCCGCTCTAGAGGCAAGTAGACGCCGAACGACGTCTCGAGCGTTCGGCCGTAATTAGAGAAATCCTCGGACCACGTCCGGGACGAACAGAGTCGAGCGACACGCGGTAGAAACATTCTTCTTCCCTTCCACAAAGCGCGACCGAATCGCAGCCTCGCCGGGAAAATACAGCGACGATCGATTCGCCGATGACGCGCGGTCCGAAATGTATGGGATTCCTTTAGGTATCCGCCTAACGAGTCATTCGCACTCGTCGTACACGGCTCGATAAACGGTTTCCTAGCTTTGCCCGATCCAACGTTCGACTTATTTTGCGTCGAGAAATGGATCGAAGCACTTGCTTTGGCTTCTTGCGAGGATAAGCGTAGGAACAAAAATCCTCGAGTTCCGCTCGACTCTTGCTCGATGATCGCGGAGTTTTTAAAATCTATCTCTTTTCCAAGTTGTTCCGCGAAACGGCTCATTCCCTTGCTCCCCCCCCCCCCTCCCGCCCCCATTCCCCATATCCGACCGGTGTAATTTGCAGAAAAATCTGATGGAGCGCAGCAGGTGTTAGAAAACGTGCCGTTTAACGGATTAAACGGGTCTGGGTCAAACGCGCTCGTCTCTTTTTATTTTGCCGCGTAAAGTTGAGTCATAAATTGCTCCCCACCGGCCCCCGGCGGGGAATTATTGTCCACCGTGGAAAGTTGAACGCGCGCCGGTACCGGTCGGCGGCTTAAATTTAACGTTATTTCTCGACTGCGTCGTAAGTTTTGAACCGCGGCGCGGGGATCACGTTTCTTCGATATTTGGTCGCGACCAGGAGAACTGGAAGCGCGTTTGGCGCAATAACGGGAATCGGCCTCGCGGGGATCGACAGTGGTGTTGGTAATGGCGAGGCAAAAATCTTGGCGGGCCGAGGCAGGATAAGAGCGAGCATCGGGCGAGGGGCAAAGTCCTCCGCAAATATCGCGCGACTCTCTCGGACTGGACATCCTTGATCGAGCAGGATCAACGTCTCCGAAAGTGGTCAAAATCGAAGAGAAAGCAAACGGCGGCGGGAGCCGGCGGAGAAGGAACCGGAGGGAAAAAAAGAAAGCGGGTGTAGAGTAGGGGATCGAGGCGCGAGCAGCCGAGGTCCCCGCGAGAGTCGGCACGGAGAAGAAAAGTTTCGGGACGGCATCGGTTTGGTTCGAGGCGGCGGGCCGAAGGTCAAAAGTCGGTGGCCAGAGCGCGGCATAATTCCGCATTAGAAAGGATCATCCGTGTCGCGGGGGCGGGAGCGCCGAGGGTGGCGGGGGTGGCGGGGGTGGCGAGGTTGGCGAGGGTCGCGAGGGTGAGGGTACTGGGTCGCGAGGGGCAGCCGTTCCGCGGGTGCGAAATTACAGTCGTCGCCGAAGTACATCCCGCGAGCGTTTACCCCCGGCGCGGCGGATAGAGATTTATGACGCGGCCTCGGAAATTCTCCTCTCCGCTCCCCGCTCTCCCTGCCGCCCCTCTGCCCCTCGGCCCCTCTCCCGACCCGCCCTCCCCCTCCGGTGGTACCGACCTACAGCCACACCGCACGACCTTGGAGAACTTTGGAACAAAGTTAAACGCCCGTCCGTGGCCGTTGCACGCTTTCCGGCGCGGCGCAACGTGCTCGCTTTAAAGTTCGGCGGAAAAAGGGAAAGAGGGAAATGGGGAGGGAGGCGGGATTGGAGGAAGGGGGGAAGGGTGGAAAGGGGGAAAAGGGGAAAAAGCGGAGATGGCCGCGGCGGCGGGTCTACGGGCGGCCGATGCGTCCTCGGGGGGACGGAGAGGGAGGGAGAGGGGCAGGGGGAGGGGGAGAGGGTAGGGGAGGGGGCGAGGCATAAGAAGGAGACTAACGGCCGATCGAACAAACTTTATCGGGCCGAATCGCGACCCTCTCACTCTCGTCATTCACGAGGACGCTAACCTAACCCAACTCGACTCCCCGCGACCTCCACGGCCCCTGCTCGATCCACCCTTCCCTCCGAGACTATTTCTTTTTTACCCGCGCTTCTACCCGATGTTCTCTCCGCCATTGGGACCATCGCGCGTGGTTTAAATCGGCCCAGCCGCTCTAACGTCTTTCGCCAGCTTTCGAGGGGTGCGCAGAATTAAATAAACAACGCCTCCGCTTGGCGCGCGCGCACGCGCGAATAGAATCGTTATTGCTGCTCGCGTCAAATTACACGCCTAATGACATCGCCTTCCAAACATTGGATAAATCTTGTCGCGAACACGTCCCGAGAGAAACTGCGCCACCCGGTTACTCTCCGTATCGCTCTTTATTTAACTTTTGCCCGCTGATCTCTGCCGTGTTACTCAACCCACCGTTTTGACCCGCCTTTCTCGTCGCTCTATGCGCGTTGCGCGGCTTATGCGGAAAATTGTCCAGGGGTTGCGAGGTACATCGAGGAGTATCTTTCGCGTCGACTCGACCAACGTTCGTTGCTTTTTCTAGCCAAACGAGGGAAAAGAAAGTTGGAGGGGATATCGATCGTATCGGCGATAGGAAGGAAAGTACCTTCGTTCGGGGAATGTTCAAAGCCGGACACGATCGGCGCAAGAAAGTTCGAAGACGAGAAGCGCGGTGTTTGTCGAAGGATCGACTTAACTCGGCCCATCCGCCTTTGAACGTCGAAGCGCAACAGGGCCTTCCGCATCGCATTTTTCTCCGCGCCTCGCGGAACGTCCTCGTTGACTCTCGAGAAACCAAACGAGAAACTCGAGAGGAAATATCGGCCGGGATATTTCCTAAATGCACGTCTCCGGATAATCGACCCCGATTCGTTACAGACAAATCCCCCCCCCCCCCCCACGCTCACCAGTCGACCATTTTTCTGGCCGAATATTTTTGAAGTTCGTCCTTCGACACGAGCCACTTTACGTCCCATTTGGTCCAAATTCGGCACGAACAATGGTGGCGAAGGATCGCTTTAAAGGGATTTCGTAGGGAAAAGCGTAGTTGGGAAGAGAACGTAAACTCTCGAAATTTTTGGTGACCCAGATTCTCCCCTTTTTTCCCTCCGAGTCTGAATGAACGCCCGGTTTGAATTCGCTACGGGGGAGTGCGAGGGAAGCCAGGTGAAAATCGATGCAACCGAGAGACCTGTGCGTGAGTACCGCGGGAGACCGCGCCTGGAAAATCAATTTTCAGGCTTTTCCAGGAGGAAGACCCATTCGCGGGGACCTAGGAACAAGCGTCGCGGTGCACCACGTTCTCCCTTCTCTCCGATTCTCGCTCTCAACTCCCTCAGTACCATCGTTTGCGCGCGGGCACGTACCGCGATCGAATATACGATAATCGGGAATATTCCGCGTAAGAAACACAGGGCAGCCGGTCATTTGCGAGGCGCTATTCCATCTACTGAAAAACGGTGCGATCGGATACGTTCGCGTTTGCGCGAAGAACTGCGCGAGGAACCTCGGCCCCCGGGGAGGTGGCTCGCGCCAGCCTCATTCCGCTCGGCGAGTCCGGATGGCGAACGAGCGGGCGCCCCTTCGAGCGGCCGATCTCCGAGGGGTTCGGCTTGCGCGGGAAACATTTCGAAGCGCCATCGACCACGGGGACGAAGCTACCTTGGTTATACCTTACTATCGGCTCCCCCATTCGTTCGCCGCGCGAGGCTCGGGCTGGATCGTCGCAACGATCGAGGCCGGTCATCGAGCGGCATCGGACGTAACGTTGCGAAGCCTTCGGGAATCTTTTTTTCCCCGATGCAATCCCGAAAAGATGGGACACGAATTTCTAGGGGGTAGCGAACGTGCACGGACTGTAAGCTGCTATCGAGCGGATCGGCGTACGACAACCCCTCCTCTGGGGCTGCCAACCTCCCCTCGCCCTCGCCCTCGCCCTCGCCCTCGCCCTCGCCCTCGCCCTCGCCCTATCCCCGGCCGAGCCCCTGCTTCCCTTTTCCTCTCCCCGTCCCTCCGGCCCTCCCCCTCCGCCGCGCGCCCTTCCTCGGCGCTCTTGGACCGAGCAGGAGGGTGGCCGTTGGGTTGAAAAGGGAGGAGGCAGGGGCTACACGTTTTCCCACACTCACCGACCAACCCTCTTCCACTACCCGTACCCTTCGTCCATCTCCTCCTCCTCCCTCCGCCCCTCCTCTCCCCTTCGTCCACGTCGACACGGCCGCCACTCATTATAGTTACCACCACTACCAGCCCCCCGAGCCCCCCAGCACCCGAGCTCCACCACCGCCTCCTTTTCCACTTCCACCGCCGACGACCGCCAACCTCGCATCCCTCTTTCGCTCTCTCGCACTTGGCCGGCTTCGCCAATCTTTCCGCGAGTCGGCCCTGCGATTGCCTCCGCCGAGCGGAGAGAGCCTCGTTAATGCGTACGCGCCCCGAAAGACTCGGCCAGATCGAACCCGTGACCGACGGCGGTCCTGTCCGCTGTTACGCTTGGCCGCGCGACGTACCCCCCCCCCCCCCAACCCTCTCTCGACGTGTGCCCGTCCTAATCGGCCGCCCGGAGACGGGACAAGGACTCGCCGTATCTTTAGAACCATCGCCAATTTCGTCCGATGATATTTCGCTACCGGTGCTTCGATCGATCGACACTTGCCCGGACGAAGTGATCGACGGCGATACGCGAAATGCGGCTACTTCCTTTTTCCCGAGCAAATCGACTCTGGCACTCTTCCTCGTGCGACGCTATTGCCGTACGCGAACTGCGCGACAGAAATACGCGAATCGTCCTCGTTTCCGTCGAGAACGGTTACGCTTTTCGGCCTCGTCCTCGTCCGGGATCGATGCTCGTCGTTGAGACTCTCGCGATTTCTCGATCGATCGATGCGCGCCGCCGAGGTCTCGGTAGGAGCGACGCCTTTCGAGGATGGCGCCCTTAAACTGGCTTCGACTATTTACCAACGGCGGATCTTTGATCCATCGGAGCGTCCGTAACCCGCCTTACGAGAGAACGACGACTCGTCCCCGTGGGTTTGAAAGTTACGCGATACTCGAGCGGCCCGTAACGTACCGACGAATGGTTTACCTTTCCTCGTATTTTACGCTCAATATCAGCCTTGAGGCTCGAGCGCAAGGGCACTCGGCCGTATAATCGATTATCGATGGGCAGAGAATAATCTCGAGACTGAAGCTTCGGACGATGTCACGACCCCTTTGCAACGGTCTCCGAGATTAAAAGTTTTTCTCGCGGAAAACTTGGCTCCGATTCCTTCCAACTGCCATCGACGGCCGAAAAAGGAAAAGCGGAATATATATCTCGTTGGGAGGGAGCGAGGATCGAAAGTTCGGTCCTCCCGAGTTTTACGGTTTAACCAACGTACCGAGGTTTACGCGTTCCCGCGAAAGCGACAACGCGCGCGCGGTAAAAGCGCCGCTGCTTTTTTACGAATCGATCGCAACATCGCGAAACGGAAATCCGTCTTCTTCGGTTCTTCCATCGAACTTCTGGACGATGCCATCGGAGGACGTTCCGGCCTCGATACGCGTTCCGAAGTATCGGAGGGCAGTGACGATGAGCCGCCAGGATCGTCTGTCCGGGAAATATACCGAGCTTGGCGCGTAAGCCCGAGCTGGTCCCTCCGTCCGCAACGCCGCCGCAGTCCGAAAATGTTGCGTCGATCGATTCGATTCCTTGGACTCCTGGCCGCGCTTCGTCCGTCCGTCCGTACGACTAACTTTTCCCCTCGAATCTCGAACCGGCCGATCGATCGAGTATCGCGAGCTGCGCGGCCCTCCTCGTGGCCGCTTTGCTCCAACGCGGGCAGACAGTGGCCTCGTCGTCGGGAGCGCGCCGAGGACTCCCTTCCGGCACGCGGTCCACTCCTCCGAGGCTCGCTAACGACGAGTCGTCGTTCCTCGGGCTCTCTCTCTCTCTCTCTCTCTCTCCCTCTGCCTCCCCCCCCCCCTCTCTCTCTCTCGGTCGGCCGGCTCCGGGAGAGCCGCCGCGCGCGCTCCCGTAGACGCCGAATCGTCTCGGATCGGGGGCAGAGCGCCGAGGAAAGACGCGCGCGAGGGGGCCAAGGGGCGAAGAAGCCCGGTAAATCGGGCCGAGGCGAGGCGAGGCGGCTTGGCACGGCCGCGAAAACTTTTCCCCGGTCACGTTCAACTTTCGCGCCGTTCGAAAAACCCTGGCGCAAATTGGGTCACCGACCGAGCAACACCGCGCGAGGCGTCCTCGGGTTCGAGCTCCACGGCCAACCTGCCGCCCGCCCCCCGTCTCGGGGAAAGTTTTATCGGTGGTAAGCCCGCGAGCTTATCGGCGAAATACTCGAGGCGAGCTGCCTTTAAGCGCGCACCGCGAGGGAGAGCGTCGCGAGGCGTACCCTCGATCGCTGCCGCGGAACGACCCTCGCGCGATTCTCCTCCGATCGCGCCTCGCGCTCGTGCCAGACGATCGCGCGACGTTCGCCCCTCTCTCTCTCTCTCTCTCCCCGTCTCTCCTATCCTTCCTCGGGAAAAGGGTATTCCCCAGGAGCCGGGGAGAGAGCCGTGGAGCGAGACTGGAGAGAGCGGTGGCTGGTGGAAACGTGGAAAAATCCGCGAGTACCGCGAAGGCGATTACGAGGTACCGGAAGCGAGGTACGCAAGGAGGATATCCACCTGGTCGCGAGACCGGGCGTTCTACCCTTCGGACGTAAAAATTCGATAGGCTCACCTGCTCGATCATGATTCTCTCGCGGAAGCCTCTTCGGGAAGGATCTTTCCAGCCGTCCTCGCGACGACTCGTCTTCGCCGGGCGCACTCGCTGGCCGGGAGAGCGACGTCGAAACGCGCGGCGGTTCTTTTCGGTTTACGCGCGACGACAGGTTCGGCGCGTAGCCACGCCAGACGCCGACTCTTATCGAGCCTCTAGACGGGATCTAGACGACCGGGAAAAGTTGGGCGTTCTCACGGTCCGTACCGAGCGCAAACCGGCGGCGCGAGCCCTTCGGGCCAACCTCGATCGCCCACTCGGACCTGCTCTCTTTCGAGCCATCGAACGGCCTGAACCGCGCTGAATTTTTCGGCGTTTACTGCCTTTAGGCCCGCTCCGCCTCCCCCTACCCCCACGGCGCTCAAATTGACCCGTCGTTCTCGATCCACCCACCGCGCCCCCTCCCGGCCCAGGCCCCGGCCCCAGCCCCAACCCCGCCGCCTTCCGCAGCCTGGCGGAGCAACCCCTCCGACCATCCCTCCGCCTCCCTCCGTCTCCCTCCGCCTCCCTCCGCCTCCCTCCGCCTCCCTCGCGGCCACCCACTCCGACGACCCCCCCACCACCCCCACCCCCCAACCCCTCGCCAGCCGGTTGCCACAGCTTCCAACCTTTTTACCCCGTGCCACCCTGCT
>JBCFXI010002999.1:0-13464 GCA_038496175.1 Ampulex compressa
ATCTTGCAATACTCGGCGCAGACTTCTCCACACTGCGCAATGCTCCAGCGTGTGCAGCGCCGTGTCCCTGCCATAGGAACAGTGATGGCACTACGTCGACCTCTCCTTCCCGAACCGACATAGGTACTCACAGAAGCATCCATGCCCGGTGAGTACCTGCGTCATCCGATAGGTCAGCCGACCCCAGATTCTGCCCAGCCACTTCTCGAGGCTGAGCAGGATAGCCACAATAACACGCTGCCTCGCATTAGCGGGCTCGGAGAAGCGACGACGCCACTCCTCGACGGCGCGCCGCCCAGCTTGGCGCTACGCGGCCCTCAAATCTGCAGGCGGTTGTTTCCGGAGACTGCATTCCGTAGATAGTTCGACGGCGGTTGTTTCCATAGACGTACCTATGTGTAACAGTAGACACGCGTAAGGGGCCCTAATTTCTAATGTATTTCAATTGTCACGCGGGTCTAACAATACCCCATATTTAAGTGAAGTATATACGTTACTGAGGATTAGGTAATGTACATGCGTGGGAAAAATCCCACGTCTTCGCATTACTGCCCTGGTCATCTCCTCTCTCGTGATCGTTGGAGCAGATGGTATAATTCGACTCCAGTTCAGACAGAGGTTGCCGCGGCAACCGCCCCCCCCCGCAAATCGGAGATAAGCGCAAAGACGACCGCCCCAAGGCACCGAGGGTCGAGGGACTCCGTTACCGGAGAGACCCATGGGCGAAGCCTACTCAGCTCTATGGGGCATCACATCCCACATGGGTCTTTATCCGAAGTCCAAGGAAGCTCACTCCGAGCCTGGGACTTGGACTCCTTGATGGCCCGCTTTAGGGCTTCCTGTGCCTCCCTAAAGGCCTCATACCTCTCGGCGACCCGCGCCTCGTCGTGGTTCCGTCTTCGACGCGCACGCCTGTATCGGCGCCGGGCGCGTATGCAGACAGAACGGATTTCTGCAATCGCGCTCGACCACCAATACATAGCGCACTGCGGGCAGCGCACAGACGGCCGCCATTGTGCCCCGGAACTACTCCGACTTTGCCTGCACGTTGACGGGCCTAACCGGGGTACCGGCCGAGCCATGGCTTCCTCATTTAATCGACTAAGCGTCCATTACGGCGGTGCGTTGCTCGCTAAGCGGCCGTGCGGGGGTAGCAATCTCTGACAAGTGGCGGCCACATCTATCAAAACATATCGATGGTCGGAAAATGTCTCTATCCCTGCCACCACACGCCAGCCCAACACGCGACGTGCTGCAGCAGGGATCGCCCACGTCAAATCCACGTTTGGAGCCGAAGCTCCATCTCTTCCGTCAAGTCAAGCAACATCCGCCCTTGTGCGTTGCCTCTAGAGAACTCGCACGCCGTAGCGTGGGCATTAAAGTCTGCCAGGAGGAGCACCGGGCGAGAGATAAGACGCAGTGCATAATGTTCCACCTCGCCTAGGTACGTCTCGAACGCGTCGAGACCACAGTTGGGCGAGATATAGCACCCCACCACCGTGATGTCTCTTCACTGTGCCGCCACAAAACCAGCTCCATGCTATAGTAGCGTGAAGGACGGGTATCGCGGCGTGCCGAACCTGACGATCGCAACAAGGCCGCTCGCGTCTCCCACCGAGTCTGAGTGGCTTAAGATACGGTACGGCTTTGCGACGACCGCCAGCCCAATGCACCCCTCGTGCAGGTTCTGGGCCATGATGTCCTGGGCCACGCATGAGTAGTTCCGATTACCCTGGAGAACGATACCCTCCACTCATATCCATGGCCTCCTCCAGGCCAATCGCCGGCCCTCTGCCCTAGATCAGTGTACAGCGGACACTTAAGTTCCGCTGTGTACGGCGCTGCCCTGTGGTTGTCGCCGCCGCATTGGTAACAATGCCCCCCGCGGTTCACGTTTCCCAGGCATCTGGAGCCCGTATAACCAAGCCGGGCATCTAAAGCTACGCAGCGGGCGCACGAGCTTCCACGCAGAGGAAAGACCAGTCCATCAAGATGCGGTCAGCAGCTGCCAGCCTCCCAGCCGCCACGAACAGGCACTAGACCCATATTGTCCCCGTGCCAGAGGGAGAGGACCGGATTTCACTTGTTTTGACTTTCCACTCCCGGCATCCGCCTGCGACGGCAAGAGTTGCCACCACCTCCCGAGGTGTGACGGAGTCGTCCAGTCCCCTTAAGCGAATTTCCGTTTTTCTTTCTGCGGGCTGGACGACCCTCGCTCTGGTGCCCGCTGGTACCAGAGTCACCTTGATGGCCAGTGTTGCCGCTTTTGTGCCGTCCTCCGAGCCGAGAATCTCCAAGACGAGCCCCCCGGTCACAGCCCGTCTCAGGCGCTCGGCGGCAATTCTTAGTTCCGCCAGGGAAATTTTTGACATGGCGGTGGACATCGCCTCCGCGTACGTCATCCCCCCCCCTTGGGGGGGGGGGGTCTGTGATGGTCACCGTCGCAGATTTAGGTGACAGTGGCTGGGTTGGACGGCCGCCACGGTCACCCTTAGAGCTTTCCCCGCTGCCACAATGTGTGGCTGAGTAAATAGCCATCTGGTGCCGCCGTCGCACTCTTTTCGCTTTGCGGTCCACAATCTCCACTCACAAGAGCGCCGTTGTGGGCGCAGTGAGCGAGTATGGAGCCGCAGTTGCACCCAGCACTACACTCTCGCTTTTCCCAGGAGGAAGAGGCCTAGCTGGCCTAGTCCAGCTCCCTCTGGTTAGCGACGACTC
This sequence comes from Ampulex compressa, assembly GCA_038496175.1. NCBI lineage: Eukaryota > Metazoa > Arthropoda > Insecta > Hymenoptera > Ampulicidae > Ampulex > Ampulex compressa. The sequence goes on from JBCFXI010002999.1 coordinate 2,719, forward strand.
TCGCGACGAGGGGGTGGACCATGTCGTTGGCACCCCCCGCCTTCTCTTCGTCGTCAATTCCCGTCTAAAGAAGACCAATTTGTTCCCAAATAGGACTCCAATTTGTTGCAGCAGAACGGCCGGGGAGTAGTTTGCCCCGACCCCAGCTGCCGCCCTGCCCGTTGTCGCCCTTTGCTCCATTTCACCGGGCTGACGTGCAGATACAGCCAGTGGGGGCACAGGAGGCTGTACTACAGCCCCCACCGTTTTCTTCGTCCCCAACTCAGGGGACCCCGCCAGGAAGCGGAGGTTTTCTATCTGTAGGGTCTTGCTTGAGCCTTTTTTTTACGTGGGGGAAATCTTCACAGACTCCCCGGCTCCCTGGGGGGAGAGCCCGGGTTGTGCCGGATTCTTACCGGCTAAAACCCCCACGGCGGCCATCTTATGCGCAGTTTGGGGAGGCACCGGGAACTAAAAGCAACACATCACGGTGCCCCCCGGCGCTGTAGCCCCTTAGGGCCACCCATACATGCGAGGGTCTTGAGGACCCCCCCAATCGCCAAAAGGCCTAGTTAAACAGCGTTGCGCGGCGGCTCCGCAACGCCGTCCCTCCCGGAGCGTTGCGTGCAATGGCAAACTGACCGCTTCAGCAGCTCAAGCCCTGCAGCTCTAGTCACAAGAGTGGCTAGGCGTAGGTGCTGCATAAAGGCCGATCTCATGTGACCAGACCTAAGAGACACCCTTTTCACAACTGTCATTTGCTCCACAGTTCTGGAACCAAGCTCTCATAGGGGAGGGAGTCGCCGGGGACGCAGACGTCCCCCGTCATCCCCACCAGACTAATTTTTTTAACAAAGTGGTGCGACTGAAAGCGCACTGTGGCGCCCGTTGCACTAGTTGCACTGGGAGTTGCAGACGCTCCGAGAGGGGGCTCGGCCGCCATTACACGCAACTCCCCGGCGGGGGAGGGGCGTGGCGGTCACGTGGCGCCGTCAAGTTAGCTAAGCAAGCTGTAGGTCTCCTGACCCCCCAGACAAGGGTTGTCACGGTGACGTAGTGCGGGTGGGCACCGTGAGGTGTTGTTTGTAGTTCCCAGTGCCCCCTCTCACTGTGCTTAGGATGGCCGCCGTGAGGGTTTTAGCCGGTAAATAGCCGGCACTTCCCCGGCTGCAGGGAGCCGGCCAGACTATGAAGATTTCGCCCACGTAAAAAGAAATGGCCGTTAAAACTTCTCTCACTTCCTTCTTCTTTGCCCTGCACTCCTCGTTCCACCATCCCCGTTTAAACCTCCCTTTCCAGTTCTTTCTCCTTTCTTCCTCCATCTGTCTTACCACTTCCTTCGTCTTTCTTTTCACCTCCTCCAAGCCCATCCTCTTCACTTCTAACTCGCATAATTCCTCATAATTCATCCCACATCCCCTCTTTTCTCCTCTCCTCTTTCCTACCTCCCGCAGCACCACTGACAGGATCATGTGGTCTAAGTCGACCCTCGCTCTTGCCTCTATCAACTATCTCCTCTCTTGGATCCTCATTCACCATAATGTATTACCGACTTCCCCCTTTCCTCTATGTATGTGGCCCACTCCCCCTCGTCGCCCATAGTACCTTCATTCAGGACCGCTCACCCTTCCTCGTCCAAATAGTTTATTAGCCTTCTTCATTCTCCGTTCACCATCACTTCCTTTGATTTACTTCCTCTCTTTCCCACCCCTCCCTCCACCACTAACACTTATTCCCATCCGCCGCCTTCATTTTTTGTCCTCGCATTAAATGCTTCTCCCACCAACGACCTGCTACTTACCTCTTTCCTTTCTTCCAGCCACTCTCCCATCCTGCTTTTCATCCCTTCCATTTTGTCCCACACATACACCCCTACTATCCTCCACCTCAATTCTTCCTTCCTTCCCAATTCCACCTGCATTACCATCTTATGTGTGTAGAGCTACGGTGGCATAGTGGATAGAGGCTTAGAATGCCACGCGGCAGACCAGGGTTTAAATCTCGTCTATCACATCTAGTTTTTTCCACGTGATATGTATACTGTAGCTCTAGTGGTTCGGAACCCACTTTAAACATTAGGCCCCAAGCTGAATGATTGTAACAGTGAGTGAAACAATTAATAAAGACAAAAAGAAAAGAAATGTATATGTGTTCTATCTAGAGGAGTGCTAAAAGTTTTTCCTTTCCTACGACACAGGCATGGGAAGTGGAGTTGACCCGTTTAGTGAAGGTCATGGGTGGCGCTCGAGGCTCTTTTTGCAGCGATCTTCGGGAGGGTTGGCGAGTGGCAGTAGATTTCTATGAGGAGGTCACTGGTGCCAAGGAGACAGCTTAAAATGTGCGTGTGCGTGTAGGACAACGCGAGAGATACACCGCCTTTTCTATATGGAAAGTATTCATAGATTCCCCGGCCCTCTTGGGGGGGGGGGCATGCGCCGAATTCAAGGGGGGGGGGACACTGGGAACTATAAGAAACACATCACGGTGCCCCACCCCGGGCTTCAGCCCAGGGGGGATGGTCTTCAAGGCCCGCAGGCATACCAGCAACTCTTATTTGACGGCGTTGTAGCATTGAGTCCCCACTCGAGCCGCCTGCAACGACCCGAGAGATACATCGCTAACATAGTGTGTAGAGAGGACGAGGTGAAGCCGATCCTGGAATCTTGGAATACCCGCACTAAAAGTGCGCACGAGGCCTATTGCGTACAGCATGAATGGGGTCCAAGAACAAGCCGCTACCGACGAGATGTTGAAGAGGAGGACCCGCCATCCTCCCTTCCAGCTGCCCGATAATCTGAGCGTGGAGAATTGATGCGCAAGTGGAGCGGGCCCCGGAAGTAATGGCTGCAGTCGTCTTCTCTTTACCACGTCCTCACATGCCCAACATCTTAGGACCATGCACTCCAACCGAAACCTGCGGAGCAAGGTGGGCAGGGTGCCTTTTGACGCTTTTCCCCACCTAAAGATAGAGGCAGTTGGTCAGTTATGGAGGGCGTGAATCGAAAAGAGCTACTCAATAAAATAAGGTGGAATTAAATCGGCAGTCGTTACAGCAGGATCGCCGCTAAGGCGGCATTGTCGGTAAGGAATTTCGGTGGAGGAGGAAAGAAGATGGCAAGGAAGCAGTATCAATTAAAACGTTAGAAAAATGATTATCTGCGATGGCTCTCTGAGCTATTATGAACGCCAAAACAAAGCTCGGAATAGGCATTGAGATGGAAAAGGTAACGACGGGCAGGAGAAGGAAGCTGATAAAATAGAAAAAGCGGTAGAAGACCAAAAATGGCAAAGCATGGTGGATTTTTGAGGTTACTCAGACTTTTAGGATTACTCGTACGAGCGGCGATCGGAGTGGTCACCGCTATAAAAAGAAATCTAAACACGATCAGGGACAATTGGAGTAACGGCAGCGTCATCATCGTTCCATGGAAAGCAAAGAGTTCTACTTTGCCCCGTACAAACACGCAAAAAGTATAGGAAGAGGGGGGTAGTGGTGGTAGAGAGGAAAGAAAAACGCTAAATTTATATCCAACTCACTGCCCTACCACGAAAACTTTATTTGGTAAGAGTTGCGTAAAGAAAAAAGTGTCATATTTTTGTCGTGCGTTTACGTACAACCAATTCCCGCCCGATGAGCCAGGGATAAACAAATGTGCGATAAGTAATCTGGTCGATAATAGAGGACCGGCTATACACTGGGTAACTTATGTTAAATCCGGAAAGTTTGCCAAATATTACGATTCGCATGGAAGTTTGCAACCAGCCCTTAAATTGCTCCGGCATCCCAGTCCTGCCACTTCTGTTTAACATAATATCAGTAAGTCCCGAGGCATTATGCCCAAAGTGGTGCCAGCAGGCGCTTTGGTGCAATGTATCGTTAAGATCCGCTCGGACCGCACTTCTGAGGATATCCCGACCGCTCCTCGCCCTTCCTCTTATCCCCACGTCAGAGATCCTCTTGCTTCAGAACTTCTCGGGCGGACTCTCTCTCAGACAGGCAGAGCCACCACCCTCGAGATGCCACCGCCCAACCATCAAGGTGTCCTCCCTCAAAGCTTGTACGGCAGCTACCCCGGTTCCGCAATCAGGGGACCTTCACGCCCCAATGGACGCAGTAACGGTCCCATCGAAAGGGCCACCCTCTGAGGAAGAGGATGCCACTTCCTCAGACTCCTCTGACGCGCAGGGAGGAAGCGCACCACAAGCCAGGAGAAGCCCTCGCCCTCGGCTTGTATGACGCGGTGTCCTCTTCTTGGGCGAAGATGTCCTCATCCTCATGTTGCGCCGTATCTAAATTCTAGAGCCAAAGTTAGCTCCTCAAAATTCTCCAGTTTCGCAGCGTAAAGGGAAGAAAGCACCCCTCGTGCCGGTCCCTCCAGTGATGAGACTAAGGCCAATGCCTTTCTTGGCTCATCCCAACAGTTAGATTTTGCTACAGCCTCGAACTGTATTAAGAACTCTTCCCATGATGAGTTTCCATCAAACGTCGGTGGCCTAAGGACGTATCCCAACTCAGATACGCCCTTGTGCGCACCACCACCCTCCTGCAGAGGAAGCGGCAACGTAGGCGGAGGCGTCGCGGGCCTCACAGACTCAACGCTATATACAGGGCTGAGTCCGCGACCCCTCCTATCGGAATCTGCACCTTGGTGTGATTGTAAAAATCTATCCAACTTAGCAGCAAGCGTTTGTTGTTGCCCCTCCAAAATCTCCATTCTAGACTCCTGGACTGCAGCCCGAGCCGACGAAGCAGCTTCTTCCGCCTGCCTGCTCTCTTCGGCTCTCGCGCGCTGCTCCTCCCATCTGGAGTCGAAAAGCCGCCGCTGCTCCTCTAGTTGCTCTAGTAGACCTTCCTGTAGATTTTTAAAGAGTTGCTCCAACGTTGGCACTTCCCCGAGCGCAGAGCGGGTTTTAATCCCACTTCTGACACCAATGTTGGGCCCAGGAGTGCTCGCTGAGGACTGCATAACACTAACCCAACACAATATTAACAAAAGGAACGGGAATGTTTATTTAAGTACAATATCGTTCGCGTAAAGATAAGATCGCGTCCGGCAGACTCGGAGTCGGCGGGATGACTCTCTCGATTCTTCTGTTGTCAACAAGCCCGTTCACAACCGTCGCTCTGCTTTCGTAACGCGGCATCTTCAGCCGGCGTTACAATAACTACCTGCAGAATTGTATTGTGGAAAAAAAGAGAAAGCCGGAGGAATCGCGCTAGATATTTTAAATATAAAGGGAAATAATAACACGTTGAGGAATGAGATAAAGTGTAAATATGAGGTTGACTTTGCGAAAAGCAACAGAGTAGGATCTCTCTTACGATTTTGTTCGGATCAGAAATTAGAGCCTCAAGTATGGCATGATTGCGATATTCTAGTAAAAATAATCAAATTCAACGTCCTGAGATTGGAGTGTAATATCACAAGCGATGTCTGTGATAATGAAAAGCAAGTTCCCGTGATACACGAAATTTTCCCCAATGTTTTGCCTAGTTATAAAATATTGGTGATGCCAAGACACGTTATATATCTTCTAGTTGTGGTCAAAGTTCTGGACGGATTAGCAGTACGTATTGTAACCGTTCCACACTTTTTCACGTAAAGCGATGAACTATGTCGGTATTTCTTGTTTTAAAATCCAGTAGTTTCGTGCCTGCAGACAATGGAAGGCGGTAACTATTATTGAATGAGTAGGTATCAATACAGAATTTTATATAGAGTGAACAAAAATATATTTATTCAAGAATCATGCAAACACACGCGAATGGACCAGCTCGCGAAACTTAGCTAACCTTAATCAGAAGAACAGAATATTATGATCTCTATGTCGTTATAAAACTTCAAAACAATGAATAAAGTGATCACTACAAATGATAATTGTTAAGAGGTGTAGGTCCTCACACTTTGTCTAGATGTCGTGTGTGTGCCTGTGATATGTGCGTCATCTATCTGTGTCATTTATTGGCATAGGTCGCACGCCATTTCTTTGTTAGTTATATCCCGTCCTTAGAAGGAGATAGTCGATACCAACAGCCTTGTACACATTGTCTTACAATAAAGCAAGATTCCAACAATAATGATCAAATATTGGACGACGCAAACCGTGGTATGTTCCGTTTCGGTATACAGGACGTTTCCCACCCAAGCCATGAATCAAAACTTGGCAATCACCGCAGAAATCTAAATCAATACGTCCTTTCAGATTTGATGCCTTTTGAAGATATGTTAACACGTTAAGCGCCACGCCGGTTTCACATGCCGTTCCGTTCACACCGCACTTAGCCGCCAGGCGGGCCCTGCCCAGCCGCTCGCCGATAAACGAGCCAGAATATAAACAGATGACGGGTAACGAAACATACACTAGAAATGAAGACTGTTTAAAAAAAATAAAAACTCGATAGTAAACCAACAATTGTCATAGATTATAATGCGGGAAAAAAATCTATTGACCTGTCAGATCAAATTGCTGCATACAGTAACCCATTGCAGAAATCGATGAAATGGTATCGAAAATTAGATTTTGAATTATTATTAAAAATCGTTGTCGTGAATTCCTATTTCAAACATCAAGAATCAAGACGCCAAAAGATGTCTATCATAATGTATCGTAAAAAATTGATTGACGCACTTATTCAGGAGAAGGAGAAACAAGTCGTCACCCGTGCAAATCCTCGAGAGCATTTGCAAAACAAGGACGGCAGTGCGCTGAAAATTGGAAGATACTGCACCGAATGTTATAATCAAAATTCGCGAATGTTAAGACCAAAGATAGCTAAAAATGTAACGCAAAAAATAATAACCTTTTGTAATCAATGTACAAAGAAACCTCACTGTTCTTTATGTTGTTTTAATCAATTACATCAATGTTTTTAAGTATTATATTGCCTTCCTTAAAGCATTAACCAAGCAAAAGTCGACGCCGCCTAAGTTAAACGGTCACTCTCACGAGTACGAAAGAACCGATACGCGCTGAAAGCAAGAATTAAAAGTCCGTTCATCAGCTTACGGAGCAACGTCGACTTTCGGATGCTCGGTGGGAGCGGGAAAGAGCGTTGGCGGCGGAGACGAGGCTTGCGGAGGAAGCTGCCTCTACAGCCACGCGAGCTGCGACCTAGGCCAGGATTGAAGCATTAGAAAGGAGTGCCCAGGTGATAGCGGAAAAATTTGATTCCATATTAGGAAATATTAATCGGGATAGGAAGCCCGAGCCGAGAACGCAGGTGCGTCCGTTGTTTCCGTGGGTCTGCGTCCTGATCCTTCCGCGGAGCTTTCGACGGCGCAGGCGACGGGTAGAGGCGATACCCTCAGTGATGGCTAATTTAAGGTGCGTTATGAAGCCTACACTTTATAACGGGGAAACTTCTTGGGAAGTGTATATATTCCAGTTCGATACCATTTGCAAAATAAATAATTGGGAGGGGTCGAGACGAGTGGCTGCGCTTGTCGCCACGTTGGGCGGCCCTGTGCGAAATATTTTGGTTCTACTGAGTCCTGAAGAACGCGATGATTAAGAAAAGCTCGCAGCAACTTTGGAATTTCGCTATGGAGTAAAGAATTTCGCAAATCTCAGTAACATTAGATTTCAAAATTATAAATAGCAGCGAGAACAAACGATTCAGGAATTAGCGGCGGAGGTTGAACAGCTCGCGCAAGCTGCGTTTAATGATTGTCCTCTTGAAACTCGCGATAATTCTGCAACCTCTCAATTTATCGCAGCCTTGGAAAATGAGGGGATTAAAAAGGAACTGAGGCTAGGGGGTTTCCTATCCAGGAAACCTGCAGTAGTTAGGGCGTTGGAAATAGAGGTTGTAGAATGCTTGACGAGAGGCTCGCGCGTCGAAGCTGCGCGGTTTCCGAAAGCAGGGCCAAGCGTTTTGCGAAGTAGAATAGACAATAATACAGGCTACATAAACGGAAATGTTAACGACCCGGTTGAGAAGCGGCCGCTGGTGTGCCTTTTTTTACGTGGGGGAAATCTTCATAAATTCCCCGGCTCTCTGGGAGGAGAGTTGAAGGCGTGCCGGATTCTTACTGGCTGAAACCCCAACGGCGGCCATCCTGTGTGCAGTAAGGGTGACACCGGGAACTGCAAGCAACACATCCAGTGCCCCCCCACGCTGCGCCCCTCGGGGCGCCCGTGCTAAGGGTGGGATGTGGGGGGTCTTAAGGACCACCCACTTAAATCATCCACTCTAATTTGACGGCATTGCAGCCGTCACGCAACACCGCCTCGCCGGGAGGTTGCGTGCAACAGCGACTCGAGCCCCCACTCGAGTCGCCTGCAACCCCTCGTGATGACACTGGTGCAATGGGAGGCTTGTCCGGTGCATGAGCTATCCCTCAGTAGCACCACATGAAAAATAGTTACTATGGCAGGGGCGACGGAGGACATCTGTCTAGCATCGCTCGGACGATGACTGGCAGCGAGAGGTCCTCTCCTACTTCATCTCGCAGGACACGGCGCTCTCAGGCCCACGCTGAACAGAACTCCAGCATGTGCCGCGCCGTGTCCCGCGTAATCGAGCAGTGGTGACACTGCGTCGTCCTCTTCTTCCCTATCCGACACAGGTACCCACTGAAGCAGCCATGCCCGGTGAGCACCTGCGTCAGCCTGTAGGTCAGCCGTCCTCAGGTACTGCTCAGCCACTTTTCCAGACTGGGTAGGACAGCCGCGACAACGGGCTGTCCTACGTTGGCAAGTTCGGAGAGGAGTCTCTGCCACTCCAATACAGCGCGCTCCCGGGCTTAGCACCTCGTGGTTTCCTCGACGATTGCCGGCTCCGGCGGAGCATCCCCGATCCGGCGAAGGGAGGAAGAGTGAGAATACCTCTCTCATATCTCCTCCACCAGGAGTTTCATGGGTATCTGCCCCGTCAGAATCATCGCCGCTGTGTAGGAGGTCGTGCGGTACACCCGCGCGATCCTAATGGCTATCCGACATTCAATCTGGCAGTATAAAGGTATCCGGCGGTCACGGCTGTGCCTGCTAACCATCAGGTGGCACGACCATACCGCGGCCTCGTAGGGGGCCTCGGACTGCACGACCCCCGCATACATGCGACGGACCCCTTCCCGGATCCCCGAGGTTCGGGAGAAGCCGGCCCAAAATGCCGGCCATCCGTTCCGCTCGGGGGGCTAGGCAATCCAAGTGCGCTGCGAAGCGCCGATGGCCATCCAAGGTGAGCCCCAGATGCTTCGTCATTGGCCCACCTCGACTTCTGCTTGAGCTACCAAGAGCCAGGACTTGGGCAGCTCCCCTCGGCGGCCAGAGTTGAAAAACCACAACGCCACCGTTTTATAGGGAGCGACGCCAATTCCGAGATGCTCTATCCTTCGGACGACGCAGGCCTCCCGGCATTCTGCGAGGCGTAGCGTTCGTGTATAGTCCTTCCCGATGACCAGCAATAACTTGTCATTCACGTAACACGTCACGCTGACACCGGGGGGAAGGTCGGCCCGCAAGACCGCGTCGTATCCGATGTCCCACAGGATCGGCCCCAGGACAGACCCCTGTGGGACACCGCACCGAGTCTCCCGCACGAGCAGCATGCCCGACCTGCCTGGGTATTCTATCTACCTGTCCGATAGATAGTCCCCGATCACATTCTGGAGGAAGGTTCGCAACTAATGGTATCGGTCCCATTATGATGACCTCCCAGGGGAGGGTGTTGAATGCGTTGATGACATTTAGGGATATGGCCAACGCCACCCCGCCCCGAGAGACGACCGAGTTAGAGTGGACCTCCACACGCAAGACCGTGTCGACGGTGGAGCGACCCACTCTGAAGCCGAACTGGCTCTAGACCAGATCAGGGCCTGCGCCGGGACAAGTGCCCGAAGATGCGGGAAGCTATGATGCGCACGGACAGCTTTCTCGCGTTGTCGAGCAGACAGATCGGCCGGTATACCGAGGGAGACTCTGCGGCCCGGCCCTCCTTTCTAATAAGGACTAGACGGCTCCGCTTCTGCAGTGGGGGCATCTGGCCAGACTAGAGACTGCCATTGAATAGCTTCGCTAGTCTGGCCCCGAGGACGCCTCGTGTCAAGACCCAGGCCCGTCCAGGGATGCCGCCAGGGCCGGGCGCAGTGCCTGGGGGCCCAAGACGCTTAGAAGCCTTGAACAGCTCCCCTCTCATGACCCCCAACTCGTCGGACCAGATTATGGGGTCCGGCAGGGTATCAGGCGAGGTCCGCCGCAACACGCTCCCAGGAGAGTCGGGGAAGTGCGCCGAGACGACTCGTTCAAGAAGCTGGGGGTGTAAGGGCTCTGTCATCGGAGGGACCCACGGGCGAATCTTTCCCATTACCAGTCGGTATGCGCGGTAGGAACACTTGCCAAGACTGGGCCTTGTTGGCTTTGATGGCCTGCCTGAGGGCTCCATGTGCCTCATGGAAACTCTCATACATCTCTGCAACTTGCTTCGTAGCAATTCCGCTATCTGCGTGCACGGGTGTACCGGCGCCGGGTGCGCACACACGTTGCACACAGGTCTGCAATCGCGCCCGACCACCAGTACACGCACGAGGAGTACGGAGTCTGGTCCGGGGAATGGCGGCGTCACATACGACCGTAATTATGCCCTGGAGCCACTCGATCTCCGCCCTCACTTCGACGGGCTCGGCCGGATTGTTCTCCAGCCAGGCCACGGCGTGGGCCACACGGTGTGCCGAACCTGACGATCGACACGAGACCGCTCGCACCCACCACCTAGTCTGGGTGGTCCAGGCCGCGATACGACTCCGCGACAACTGCCAGTCTGATCTT
>JBCFXI010003000.1:0-13454 GCA_038496175.1 Ampulex compressa
TATATATATATGCTTGTTACATAAATATACAGTATGATACAGAGTTTATAACCTCCATATGAACAGTGCCGAGTTAGAAATTTCTCTCAGGGCAACGCAATTAATTTGCAGACCCGAGACGCGCATCTCGTGCGCCCCGGGGGTTGCCGGGATTTGACTCGATACTTTTCGTTATCGCGTGCCGGATTAAATGCACACTGACACATATAGAAATAAATAAATATGTTGCACAAATGTACGGCAAGATGCACGGCTATGACCTCGGTACAAACCGTGTCGAGTTGCGAATTCCTCGCAGGGCAACGCAATTAATTTCCAAACACGAAACCTGCACCTTGTACTCCCCAGGGCTCGCCGCAGTTTCACTCGATACTTTTCGTTATCGCCTTGCTGGATTAAATGCACACTGACATACATACATATATATACACACACAGCATTACGTGCACATAAACATGCATATACACGACGCAAAGAACCGCGAGGATGCAGGATCCTCGCGATTCCGCGGGGGAATTCACCTATTTCGTCGTTGAATCGGATTCTTTCGATCGCGATGAAGTCCAAAGGGAGGCCCCGGATGCGCAGTGCCGGCTGCCAAAGGGCAGAAATCCTCGATCGTCCGGACGGCAACAATAATTCTGCGAGATACACCCACCGCGGCTTCCTTCGAGTCCGGGTGATAAACTGCGCCAGCGGCGATATTTTACCGGCGATACTTCGAATTTATATCACTCCGCAGACCGCAGGATCGTTCTTTGTGAGATTTCTCCCATTGTGCGCGAGGAAACAGAGAAAAAGGGGGGTGCGAGGGAGATGGAGGCGGAGAGCGAGTGGAAGAGAAAGAGACGGGGCGAGAGAAGGGGGCGGGGGGGGGCAAAGAGGTGGAGAATGAGACGGTGAAAGAGTGACATAGTTAGGGAGTAAGAGTCGAACAATGAGAGAGAGAAAGAGCGACTGTGGGAGTTGCATGCGTGCGACGAAGATGCGCGATGGAGGTTTATTTATCGGTTGCTAGGCAACGAGGTGTAATCTTAACATGGTCACCTTCTTAATGTATCTTAACACCATATTTCGGATGAATTAATACTGAAATAGGATGAAAGAGATGAATTGAGTGACTAAAATTGGTAGAAGAAAGATAGAAAGGAAGATGTTTAAATAAACATATTAGTGTTACACGATAAACACGTAGATATTTACAAAAACTAAACAAAAATGTTCAGTTTCTGACGTGCGATTTACAGGACAAAGGAGAGTGCGAGTGAGAGGGGAGGAGCAGGGGGCAGGAAAGAGAAAGAGAGAAAGAGGGGGTAAAGAGGCGGAGAAGGAGACAATGAAAGAGTGATATACCCAGAGAGTAAAAGAGTCAAATAGTTAGAGAACGAAAGAGCGAGAAGTTAGATCAGTGAGTAATTGAAAGAGCGAGTGAATAAGAGAGTAAAAGTGATGAAGTAAGAGAGAGAGGGAGACAGAGGAATGCTGAAGGAGTGAAAGAATGAAAGAATGGGAGGATAAATTAATGAATAAACGAGAGAGTGAGTGAGTGAAAGTTCGAAATAGCGAGAAAGCGTAGGAATGAGAGACTGACAGGGCGACAAACTAAGCCAATGAGCGGATGATTTTCGAAACTAAATTCCACGGTTAAAAGATTAAGGATTAATTCGTGTCACATAATTATCAGCATTTCCTATCTGCAGTTCTTCTTCGCGCCATTATCACCCACTTTTTTTTTATCGCCTCTAAATCGACTTGCGTTGTACGAAGGGGTGGGAAAAAAAAGGGATAATTCGCAAAACAAAGTCGATCCTCGTTTTGACAGTGCATAATATCCCAGCTTGGCAAAAATTAAAATCAAGGGCGATCCGGTAATTAGAATCTCCTATTCCCCGGCGTGTACCTCATGAAAATTCAAAATTTAATTAAGCCCTTCACCGGTAATACGGTGAAATTAACCGCCGTGGCCCTTTGTCCCCGGAGCTTCTGCCGTTTAACGGAATAAGTACATAATATATAATTACCAGCCGCATGTTTCGCGGGACCTTTGTAACGCGAACCAGCCGGCAAACATAATTCTCCGCCTGGCTTTATTTACATTTTTATAAAACATCCAAAACCCAGCGGTTTATTTTATTCGCAGTGCACACGCGTGTTATTACGAATGTGCGCACGCACAGTGTTGTGTTTAATAATTGATACGCCTTCTTTCGCGCTACGAGTCTGCAAACACGATTTTCTACTGGATTTATTCAGACTTTTATAGGGTAACAAAAAGGCCAGGATTTATTTTATTGCATAATATTGCAATTTTTTTATATATTGCATAATATTTATTGCACAATATTTATAATGCGTATGCGTGTTGTTATAGATGTGCATGCGTGATGTTGTATTTATTAATTTACATGCCTTTTTTACACCATATGAGTGTGCAAACATAATTTTCCACTGATTAATAAAGATAGATTTATAAAGTAGATTTTAATAAAGCATAAATAATGTTACGGTTTAGTTTGTTTATAATACAGTACGGTTTAGCGTAGTACTGTGTTTATAGATGTTATGATACTTAAATATGGAACAATATAAAATAACACAAGGTAATGTAGAATAATTATTTAGCATAAAAAGTATTTATACATGCACGCACATACTATATAGACAAGTTCGTCTATAAAGACATGCTTAATAACTCAAAAATTTCAAATGTATGACATTATTTGACAATTATTGCAAGCAGTAGCAGTAATAGTTGCAACAGAACGATCAATCGCGTGAACTAAATGGCCATTTTTTAAAGATATAATTTTCGAGAACACCCCTTTGATAAAAAAAAAAAAAAAAAATCTTGATTTACAAGAGAGTGAATTTGAAATATATATATATGGACATTTATCCTCAAATTTAGAGGCATGTATTTCGAGTGCAAAACATGTGTATATATATATATATATATATATATATACATATAATTTTATAGACGAGATATTATTACACTATTAGAAGAAACCAGTTTCAGGGATCATAAGGGATGAACATTTATCCTGAAACTCAAAAGGATGAATTTCGAGTACAGAACCTGTATCTACATATATTATCTTACACACGAGATATTATTACACTATAGAAACTAGTTCGAGGGATCATAAGGGATGAACATTTATCCTGAACTATTCGAACGATCCCTGAGCATTGCGATAAAGGGAGCAAATGGAGGCGAGAGAGCCGACAGATACGCGCCTTTATGGATTTACGAGGCGATAAGGTGGGGCCGTAAATAATCGATATACGATCGAGAAGACTCACCGATCATTATCCCGTCGGCACTCTATCCGTTACGCGCCGATAAAAACGCTTTTTGCGCTTAAATTACTCCTCCTCGCGTGGCCAGGCTCGTATTCGATCCTCCAGGCGCCCTGGGCCTTATTTCGCCCCATTATTTATTTATATGTTAACCCATTACATGCCACAGTCACGTGCAAACCTTATAATAATTCATTCGTTTCCTATAGTAAGCTGATTAGAGAAAAAATACTCTTCTGCGTTTTGGTTAGAGAAAGAGTATTCGTGTGCTCTAAGAATATTTTTATCGAGTTCGTAACTTTTATAGCGGTCAGTACAACATTTAAGTACAATAATAAAAAGTAAAAGTTCCACAGCTTAGGTAGAAATAAATAAAAAAAACTCGCATCCCAATAAAGAGACAATGACAACTAACGGATCGATACCTCGTTGGAATTATAATGGAGTATTCCACAAAATATTGAATTATTAATATAAGAATCCACAAGATCCATATAAACCCATAAAAAGTAATAAATCCACAAAACCCACAAAAATTAACAAGATAATTGAAATGAAAAGAAAATTGATAAATCAATCGACAAGAAAATCGAATACAAAGAGAATTAATAAATCCACGAAAGTATTTCATGATTTATTATGAACTTATTCAATGCTCGTATAGACCACATCACTCACCGATTATTTCATCATTTTTATTTGGAGACGATTTTCCTTGGGGCGCAAAATCGGGAAAAACACGCGTCAAGAAAAATTGTTGAAAAAGGCGCTTTGAAGAGAATCAGCCGCTTATAAATCGAAGCGAGGAATAAACGGAGTAAGCGACGTCCTTACGTGGCCGGACGTTTACAGGCGACAGTGTCTTCGACTGTATTTACGGTCGCAAAAAGTAGACCTCCGACGAGGCGCATTGTCACGTCTTCCTCTCATAATTCCAGCCTTGCCTTGTCAGGAGACTTTATGGCTTAGGGCGATTATTTCAGGCCGCTTTGTCGAAGGGAAAATGTCGGATAGGTGGATGTTCACGACGATTAAGCAGCTCCACGACAAATTCTCCGATCTTAAGGCGAGTTTTTCTCGATAGTGCGCCACAAGAAAAATTGGCTTTGACACTAGAACCACCACACTGGTCAAAATGAATGGCCAGTCGTTTGGCTTTAACACTGGAACTACCAAACCAGTCAGTCGTTTCTTTAAAAAATCGTAGTACTTTATAACGATGTATCTTTTGACATTTTCCATGATTTTCATGCAGTATTTGGATCATCATTTTGATTCATTGAAATTTCCTTTTACTCTCTCTCTTTTTTTAAAGATGTACGTGGTGTTTTAAATATGCTCAGAAAATGGCTACTACCAAACTAGTCAAAATGACTGGTCAGTCGTTTCTTTAAAAAATCGTAGTATTTTATAACGATGTATCTTTTGACATTTTCCATGATTTTCATGCAGTATTTGGATCATCATTTTGATTCATTGATTCATTGAAATTTCCTTTTACTCTCTCCTTTTTTTTTAAAGATGTACGTGGTGTTTTAAAAATGCTCAGAAAATGGCTACTACCAAACTAGTCAAAATGACTGGTCAGTCGTTTCTTTAAAAAATGGTAGTAATTTATAATGATGTATCTTTTGACATTTTCCATGATTTTCATGCAGTATTTGGATCATCATTTTGATTCATTGATTTATTGAAATTTCCTTTTACTCTCTCTCTTTTTTTTTAAATGTACGTGGTGTTCTAAATATGCCCAGAAAATACCCAAAAAGATACTCTACCCAAAAAATCAAACTTTAACTTTTAATCTAAACTAAAACGTTGTACTGACCGCTGTAAAAATGACAAGCCCGATAAAAGCCTTCTTTCCTCAAACAGCTTGCCGTGGAAGACAAATTTGATTGGTGCATTTTTCAGATTTCCACTTGGCTTTGGCGTGCAATGAGCGAAGAACGAGGAGGAGGCATCGATTTTCTTTTACCAAAGGCAGGCGGCTTACGCGGTTAAATCGATTTTAAGAGCGGCACCGGGAAGCTAAGGCCGCTTCGAGTCGGCGGAGCAGTTGCCACTTGTTGAATGTTTATAAAGCAGTACGTAAGTACAAGGTGGATTCTCCTTCGTTACACGAAAGGTGCGCCGATATAACGTAGCCGTTGGCGGTCTGTTGTATCCTTTAATGGCCTGATAATAGGCGCACACGCCCCTGCAAGTATCCTCGAATTATCTCGGTGTAATTATCATCTTTGATAATGTCAGGAGGAATTAAAATTAAAAAATACGGATGATCTTTAGCATAATCCACATAGGTTTTTTTGTTCTTTCTTTTGTATTTAATCCTTACTGTGCTTTCTTCTTCCATTTTGCATTGTGCTTTTTTGTATTATTTATTGCATAATTAACGTTGCACCAACTCGTTTCGTTACGTTGTACGAATATCGTTTGGCTCGACTTATCTTGGTGTAATCATCATCTTTGATAATATCAGGAGGAATTCTTTTAAGAATACGGATGATTCTTAGCATAATCCACATAGGTCTTTTTATTTTTTGCTTTCTATCTAATCCCTATTGTGCAACCTTTATGAATATTAAGCGCTAATTACTCACTTTCCATTGTGCTTTTTAGTATTATTTATTGCATAATTAACGTTGTACGAACTCGAATCGTTTTTATTATGCATGCATAATATTGTTTTTAATCATTTATATGCCTTCTTTAGCTATATGAATGTGGAAACATAATTTTTCACTAGCTTTATTTGGATTTTTATAAAGCATTAAAATATCCTCGAATTATCTCGGTGTAATTATCATCTTTGATAATATCAGGAGGAATTCTTTTCAAAAATACGGATGATTCTTAGCATAATCCGCATAGGCTTTCTGGTCTTTTTTTTTGTGTTTAATTCCTATTGTGCAACTTTTATAATTATTACGCGCAAATTATTAACTTTCTGCTGTATTTTCTTGTATTATTTATCACATAATTAATGTTGTACGATCATTAAAACGTTGTCCAAACACAAATCATTTTTAATATCAACCCGCACACCTAGGAAAAAATATTGCTTGTTAAAACCACAACTTCATTTGTAATACGAATTCACGGAGCAAGAAGGATAGGAGTACTGTGCCACTTAAAAAATACGATCACAAGAAAACTATTCAGTAAAAACGTCAGTAAAAAATTTGTAGAATTATCTGATTCTTATCTCATTCTTTCCAAAGTTCATAAATATAACAGTGGTTAAACCTGTAACTTAAAATAAGACGCAACCATCAAACGTTACAGCGTATATATACGCTCTTCGTATATATCAATAGATAACCCAGGGCGTATATATGCGCCTCCAGCAGTGGTAGGCTGATCATTCTGCGCCTGCGTCGCGACATACTTTTTCTTTCCCCCAGAAAACGAATACTAGACATTCGATCGTGGAATATGGAACGCAAGACTGGACACGTAATTTCCTTTGGCGAATATAGAACAAGCGGGGAATCGACGTACGCAATTGTTCGCTGCAAACGCGAAAGATATTCGAGGATGAGCGAAAACAATGGTGGCTTTCGTGCATTCGATGGAAAGTAATCTAACCGCGTCTTCTCGATCAAGGCCTCGAAATTGTTTCAAAGGAATAACGCTACAAGCAAATCGCCTTGTACATATAGACAGCCAAGAATAAGCTGATTTTGAACGATTCACTTGCCAGAAGGATTTTTAAGCCTCAACAAACGAGAGTATTTTTCTGGAAGAATGACCAAGTAGATCGATGGAATATTAACGGATTAATTGCTGTGTTACTAAAGCGAGAACAAGTGCGTTATTAATATGAGTTTCATTGGATTTTATGGAGATTTTTAGTGATAATAAGTAGTATGTGGAGAGATGTGTTTATATAAAAAGGCACTGAAGCGAAAGTTAGAGAAAAGTAATGGGGGTTGAGATGAACGAATGGATGTGTGTACGTAATGCATAGATTTGTATAGATTTATAATTTGATATTATCGTATGCTGTATAGAAAAGGGTGTGTTTTGGCGGTGATTCAATTTTCTTCGAATACTTAGAATTTCGCGAATATGGCGGCACTCGATTTTGTTCGAATATTTATAATGTCTCGAATATGGCGGCCTTCCATTTTCTTCGAATATTCATAATGTCGCGAATATGGTGGTATTCGATTTTCTTCGAATATTCATAATGTCGCGAGTATGGCGGCATTTGTTCGCCAAAGGTTTATTTTTACCATGAACTTTTAATTCTCGGCAGAAATCTTTTTAATTTTTGATTAATGCATAATAATCGACCCATTTATCAGCATAATGTAAATATGCTTTGTCAAAATAATTATAATTCTTCACATAAAGCAATATGGAAAATCCTTTGGACTATTATGTATAAGGCATTTGTAACAGAAAAGTTGATAAATCACCTCAACCGAATAAAGAGGCTGTAAAACCTATTACTGAAAATGTCCATAGAGGAATACAAGAATCCTAAAGTCAAATCAAACCTATTATTACAATAAGTTAAGACTTTTTTTTAAAACAATAATTACTATGCTTGTATATTCATACATAAGAATAGGTTTAATTTACAAAGTAACACTTTTGCAGTCTAATAAAGAGGCTGTAAAACCTAGTACAGAAAATGTCAATAGCCAAATACGTGGATTCTGAAGTCAAATCAAGTCTATTATTGCAATAAATTAAAACCTTTTCTTTTAATAGTAATTACTATATTTAAAATGTATAATAATAATTACTCTAATAATGTATATGTATATAAGAATAAGTTTGTTTCAAAATGTAACACTTTTGTATCGTATTGTTTATTTGACTAAAAATTCCTCATTTTATCGCACTTATTCCGTACAGAAGCGAAAGTGGAATATAATTTTTAGCGAAGACGCGACATCGTCTAAACGGTATTCGGTTTCGCGTCGCTGCTCTGAATTCCCCTCGTTATCCTTGCCGTCGGGACATCGACTCAAACGTAAACGGTTTTTATTGGCCAATCATCGAGAAAACGACCGTCTTCTTGATCGACGGAAATTTGTTTGTGTTTCTTTCGACGCCAGTAAGTGCTTCGTCACGCGAGAGAATTTTTCCCAGCAAAGCTTTTAACGAAGAACTCCATTTCTTAGGAGCATCGTTCTGTTGAATAAGAGGCAATGTTTTGACGCTCTTTCAATTTAAAGTATAGGCTTTTCAAATTAAATTCACCCTTTTGCAAATCGAATGCTTTAACATATACATTATATTTGGAAAACGTCAAATAATGTTAATTACATGGTAAAAAATAAATTGCATTAGAATTTATATTATTATAAAAATTATATATATGGAGTTGAAGGTATGTATGTGTAATAATAGTGTACAGATAATTCAGTAATTCAATAAGAATAATAATTCAAGGAAAGGCGTTTATAGACTATGTTATATGTATATATAACCTAGATGCAGCTGCAGCTGGTAACTTAACATACATATTCATATAATAATTATAACAAAGTGTAGACGTAACAGTTCCAACAGAGTTGTTAATTACATCTACTAAATTTCGTCGATTTAAAAGATCAGCTAACATATTTCTTGGACTGAACTTGATTTTGGAAAAGACTTCTATAGGATTCAGCATTGGAGAATATGGTGGTAGAAAAACTAGAGTGTGCCTTGATCCACCAATAAGATCACGCGTTTCCTGCGTCTTTTGAATACTCGCGTCGTCCAAAATCAATCCAACTTCGTCCAGATTATCGTCTTCCAATTTCTGAAGTAATCTTCGAAGAAAGTCGCAGAGTTTTTGATTTCTTACTATGTAATCAACATTATTTGATGTTTTTTAAATATAATATATACGTAAAGGTACTGGATTTGCAAAAGGGGGAATTTAATTTGAAAAACCTGTAATACGTCGAAGTATATTCGGTGTAAGAAATATATAAACGTCGCCATTTTGCACAATTTGACTCTGACATCAAATGAACTTCCGTTTATTATATTATACCATGAAATTCTCATCTTGGAAACCTAATTTGTATATATATATATATAAAAATAAAAACTCTACGAATATTTATGTGAAATAAAGCTCTTATTTTTTTTAACTTATCTGCACTAAATTTGGCGTGAATATTCTTGGATAATCTAGAGAACATACACCACGTCCTGCAGCCACCCCAAATGCCTGGTAATATATGAATATCTAATATGCGTGATAATCATAGGTAAACGAAATGAAATATTCAACATCATCGGCCGTAATCAAGTACGTTCGGTCAACAGCAAAGTGTTTATTACCCTTGGGCACCGATTCGAGGCAATTTTCAGCAGCCGTAATTAACATATAAACATCTAATATACGTGGATGATTTTCCACGTACGAAGAGTAAATTTTACCCCTGATCTTTGATTATAGGCAATTTTCAATGGCTATAATTGATATATAAGCCTTTAATGTAAAGAAAGTGATTTTCATCCTTGACTTCTAATCAGAGACAGTTTTCGGTGGATATAATTATTGTATACACATTTAGTGTAGAAAAAAGTGATTTTTATCCCTAATTTCCTATGCCAGGAAATCTTGAACTGCTATAATTATTCTGTAAATATCTAAGATACATAATGTGGTTTGTAATTCTCTAATTAGATGATTTGTACAGGTTTTTCCAATTAAACTCACCCTTTTGCCAATAAAGTACTTTACATATATATTATATTTAAAAAATATCTAAGTAATAATGTTAGTTACATAGTAAGAAATCAAAAATTTTATTATAATTCATACAATTACATGATTACATATGGAGATAAGGGTATGTATGAAACCTGTGCAAATAATTCGGTGATTCAATAATAATAAAAATTCAAGAAGTTCATAGACTAGGTTATTTGTACGTATGTATATAGTATATATATATTGTACATATAATCTAGTCTACAAACGTTTCTCCTTCAATTATTATTCTACTGAATTACTGAATTATCTGCACACAGTTTTCATACATACCTTCATCACCAAACGTATAATTAACTCTATACTCTAACTGACTGTATAATTAACATTATTTGATATTGCATAAATATAATATATACCTAAAAATACCTGATCTGCAAAAGAGTTTGTCCAATCTGAAAAACCCATAACCCTAAAAGTAATCCTCATTCTTGACCAATCAGAAACAATTGTCAGCTTCTATAATTATCACATAAATGTTTGATATACACAACTTGATTTTCGACAAACCAAGAACGAATTCCATCCCTGAGCTTCGATTCGATACGATGTTTCGTCGGCGTACCTTTAAAGAGAGCCGCGAAGAGGAGCAGGGAGACCGCCAGCACCAATTTCCCGCAGCTTCTCGGATTCATCTTGCCCCACGGCCAGGAAAGCCTTCCTTCAGGTACGCAAGAGTCAATTGCAGGCGCTAGCTAAGTCAAGGACCGACGGGAGTCTCGTCTGTCCGCGCATCACTCGACGACAGGAGCACCGACGTCTGCCCGCGTTTTCGAACTTGGCGGGTCACGTGACACAGATCACCTCACGCGCGATTGGAGAACTCAAAAAGAAGAAGCGCGCGGCAACTCGAAATAACGCGCACTTACCGTAGACGAATTATTGCACGATTGGATTATAATTTAAAGTTTAAATATCGATGCTCGAAGGTTTATTGTCGATCGAGAGAGCGAAGCTTCGGCGCACTATTAATTTTACGACTGAGATTCGAACGTATATCGTTGATCGGCTTTCTTAAGGTTTTAACACCGATGCTCGAAGGTATATCGTCGATCGAAGGAGCGAGGCTGCACCACGCGATTCAAGTTGAGGTTTAAATTTGAATTTATGCTGTTACTTGAAGGATTAAGAATTCGTCACACGGTTTTCTTAGGGTTTAAACACCGATGTTCGATTGTTCAGTATTGATCAAGGAAGCAGGAACTTGTCACTTGATTTTCTTACTGTTTTAACACGAACACTCTATTGTACAGCGTTGATCAAGGAAATACGAGGTTCTCGTTTAATCTCCTCACGATTTACACGCCAACACTCGAACGTATACTACTTGTCAAAGAAACAGGAGCTTGTCATCCAATTTCCTTAGACATCAAACACCGATCTTCGAGTCTATTGCATTAATAGACGAAACAGGAGATTGTCATTAAATTTCCTCACACTTCGAGAACGAACATTCGAGTACGTTGATCAAGAAGACAGGAGTACTGTCCGATTTCCTTACACTTCGAGAACGAACATTCGAGTGTATCGATCAAGAAAACACGAGTATCACAAGACTTCTTCACGATTTCAACACCAAGATCCGAACGATCCCGAGTGAAGGAGACAAAGGACGCGTCGCGGTGCCGATGAGCGCTTCCTGATTTTTCCAGAGGAAACGGGGGTGACGATCGACCATGGATTCCAGGCCGCCACCGAGGCGTACGATAGTCCAAGACGAAGCGTCTCCTCGATCGGCTCAGGCCAGTCGATCGCTTTCCACATCCCACGCCGTCATTCTTATCGAGAATCGATCGAGTTCCCTCCAGACAGCTCCCGCGGGAGGCACTCGGTGTTCAACAAGTACCCTGGAACACTTCCGTGGTTTATGGATGACAGCTCCGAGAGCTGAAGATATCGTCGAGGAAGGAGGGTTGAGGGGGGAGGATAATGCGAGAGGATCAGCGTGGAAAAGGAGCTCGAAGAATGCGATAAGAATAAGAAGAGGAAGAAGAAGAAGTCGTGATATCGAGGAGCGATATGAGAACAGAGCTTGGAGAACGAAGTAGAGAAGCTGAAGGTGCGATATGACAAGAGAGCTCGATCAGCTATGTAGGAGGCGATATTACTGAGCAATAGAAGATAAGAGATCGAGGAGTGGTAGGAGAACAGAATATATATATATATATAGAGAGAGAGAGAGAGAGAGGGACAGATGTAGGAAAATATCGAGGCAGCAGCGAGGAGATGAATTACAAAAGATCGCGCTCCTTGGCTCGTGACAGTGGTATGCGCGACGCGATCGAACACACGAGAAGGACGAGGCGCATCGCTCGACGTACCGCGAGACACTGGCGTAGAGAGTCGGGCGCGCACGAAGTTGGCCGAAGAGGGCGCCACTGTCGGCCCCTCGAACGAGTCTGACAGTCGCGCCGCCGCCCTCGCGGTCGCAACAAGTTGTTGATGGGCGCGTGGCTTTGGAAAACTCGTGCTTCTTGGCGGATCCTCTCGATCTTAAAAACTGTATGCATAAAATGAATTAGTCCGTGTGATATATATAGCGTAGCTCTGGTGGTTCGGAACCCACCTTAAGCAGTAGGTCCTAGGCCAGATGACCTTAGCAGTCGGTGCCGAAAAATGAATTAAAAAAAAAAGAAAAAAGAAAAAATGAATTAGAGTAATGGTCGTGCGAGCAATTGCTTTTAACCCATCGACCATTTATCTAATTCAGATATTATTTCGAGCGAGAACAAGGTGATGAGTAATTGAGCCGTTGGGTGCGCACATCGATTAACTACATGAAACAAAAAGTTGAGAAATGCGATGAAATAATGTATATTGTTTTTTAAAATTTCTGTTGTAACTTACAAGGGAAATTGAATTGAATAAAGGAATAAATGAATTATAATAAAATTGTTAAAATACAATTGTACAATAAAATTGTACAGTATTTAATGTTTTTAAATATAATATATATGTAAAAGTACTTGATTTGCAAAAGGGTGAATTTATATTTGCAAACAGCTGAATGTCATTTGCAACAGGGTGAATGTAATTTACAAAAGGCTGAATTTCATTTGCAAAAGGGTGATTCCATTTGTAAATGAGTAAATTTCATTTGCAAAGCGGTGATTTTCATTTGCAAAAGGCCAAATTTCATTTGCGAAAGAGTGGATTTAATTTGCAAAAAGCCGAATTTTATTTGCAAACCGGTGAATTCCATTTGCAAAAGGCTGAATTTGATTTGCAAAAGGGTAAATGTAATTTACAAAAGGCTGAAGTTCATTTGCAAAAGAGTGAATTTCATTTGAAGAACCTATACATAGACCAGATCATTTACTTGTGCATATGTTTATTCGCGTACTCTCTCTCTCTCTCCCTATATATATATAGTCTAATCTACTACTAACTAATCTTTTATATCAATAACTAATATATA